>JASDQU010680520.1:20602-43041 GCA_032191745.1 Picea mariana
TAACATTCTTCAGTCTTGGCCTTTGATCATCTTGTGGAATATTTTTGATATAAAATGATGTCCTTGAGTTCCTTAGATCCTTCTTGATACTAGGTTCAAACTCTTCCATATTCTATAAAACCATCATTTTTATTCACAATTAATATTGGGGCACTCCAAGGTGACACACTTGGGAGTATAAAGAAGTCTTGGATACTGGAGTTTCCCAGGCATCAGATTGATAGAGAAATAAATATCTCTTTTAGGGGGTAATCTCGATATTTATTTAAATACAACATCAAAATCCTTTAGGACTACCTTATATTCAATATTTGACACCTTATGCTTAGGTGTTTCTTCCATATGAGCTGCAAATATTTGAAATCCTTTTCTGTAACATTTCTTCAACTGCAATGCTAGAATTTCTCTGATAGTTACTGCCCTGGGAAATCCCTGTATTATCCTTAGGTTCCACTAGTACATATTTTAAAAATTCTGAGGTTCTATTTGCGGCATTATGGACAAAATTGTCCATATTGTCGCAAAATAGAGGAAATTAAAAAAATAAATTGCATATTGCCTAATAATGTCAGTATTGCCACGTTGACGTCTCTCTTGCCACGTTAACATCTTTCTTTCCATGTTTTCCACCTAGTCGTCTCTCTTTCCATGTTTTCCACCTAGTCATCTCTCTTGCCACGTTTGTGAAGATTGTTTTCACAGTTACAACATTTTGGAAACTAGGTTTTCCCCCTCCAATGGTCACCTTAGTATGTTGACCAAGTCAAAATACTAACGGTCACTTCGGTTTTTTAACGTTGGAATTTTGACGTTATAAAATCTATAAATATGTTGCATTTGACAGATGTTGCGACAAGTTTTCTATAATAATGACGCTCAAAAAGGGTTTTCGGGTCTTCTCGGTGAACAAAAAATAGGTATTTGTTTTAGTATAAGTCTGTGGGGAAGAATGTTAGAAAACATTAGAGCTAGGAAATAATTAAAGAGGGTGAAAAGGGTGACGGTAAATGTTATTTCCCTTGCAAAAATTGTTGTACTAGACGTCCCGAAAAAGTTTTAATAGCAACAACTACAAAACATTGTAGAAAATATGGGCACATGGATGGGGGATCAAATGAATATCGTCCGATGATATATACATTCATTATTTATTTTAATATTTATTGTATTCTCAAATTTTTATAATGTTTTATCCATGCACTAATTTTTCATGATTTTTTGTAATTATAAAGTTAGATTTCCCCCTAACTTTATGCAGAAAGCACCAAGTATTAGCAAAAATGATGTTGTAGTACAAGATGAAGAACTTGAAGCAGATAATGAAGATCAAGTTAATGATCCCATGGAAGTAGATGACAATAATAACATAGTTCAAGATGATGAAACAAATCAAATGATTCAAGACTTATTCGATCATCCAGATGAGGATCATGGGGACAATAGTGATGGTATTTATGATGAACCTCTGATTGAAAAGGCAAATAAATGACTTTATAAAGGGTCAAGAGCAAATATTCTCTCCACTACATTGTTGTTGGTGAATTTGAAAGTTACAAATCATTTGTTTAACACTTGTATGACACAGATCCTAAGGTATGTAATATGTTACTTCACATCTACATAAAGGTTGACTATTCCCCATTTTTTTAGTGTTAATTAATCTGTAAAATAAAAATGTAATATTTACAATCCCTATTCTTTACATTAACTATTTGTTTTTTATGTTTTATATTGTTAGGTGAATTTTTGTTACGATCGTCAAATATTTTACCTCACACATATCGAGATTTACATGCCATTATGAAAGACATTGGAATGGAGTATCAAAGTATAGATGCATGTCCTGATGATCATATTATATATTATGGACAACATGCGTCGAAAACAAAATGGCTGGTATGTGGTATCAGTAGATATCGAACCAATCAAGTAACAAAAATGGTCCCTCGAAAGGTTCTCCGACATATTCCCATAATTCCATGTTTGCAATAACTGTTCAGGTGCCAAAGCATAGCACAGTTTATGGATTACCATGCACAAAAGAAAATTGAAGATGGCGTTCTTCGAATTCTTGCAAATGGTTATGCATTTAAGGAAATTGCTGCAAAATGACCATAATTTACAGATGAATCTCGTAATGTTAGTCTTTCATTGGAAACTGATGGTGTTAATCCATTTGGAGAGCTTTGGTCTGTTTACTCAGTGTGGCCTATTTTTGTTATCAACAATAACATTCCTCCTTGGATGTCAATAAAGAGGGAGCACATAATGTTGACAATGATTATTCCAGGTATTTGTTTACATTAATTTTTCGAATTTAAATTTTTCACTTTTCTCTTTTTTTGCATAACATCTTTTATTTATTTATTTACGTATATATACATACCATGGTAGTAATTTCGTGTAATTTCAAACAATTAGGTAAGTACCAAGTTAAATATATGAATGTGTATATCGAGCCTCTTATCGACGAGTTACTAAAGTTATGGGAGGGAATCACTATGTATGCCATTTGCAAACCAATTGGGCAGAAGAGATTTCAATGTCGTGGAATACTTTTATGGACAATTCATGATGCCCCAGGACTAACACATTTTTGTGGTATGTAACGTTCCATATTACACGCTTGAATAGTATATAATTAATTGATTATATCATGCATGTTGTTTAAATAATCATTTCGTATATATATTAATAATTCATATTAATCCATATGTTGTAGGTCTTCAAACAAAGGGTAAATTTGCATGTTCAGTTTGTGGTCCTAAGATGAAATCTCGTCAGTCAAAAAGTTTAGGAAAGGAGGCGTTTGATGAGTATAGAAACTTCCTTTCTAAGAACCATAAATATCGTACTATTGAAAAAGATATTTTCAATGGGAAACAAGAAACTGGACTAAAACCACAAAGAATGACACCTCACCTATGGAAGTTGTCATATGACAGAATTAATCCTCAAGGTACACATTTTGTTTATGTATCGTAAATGGAATCATGTTTTGTAATTTTATTTTAATTATTCATTTTATTTTACCTCATTTGATAAATAGTTTTCTAATTTTTTTTATGCTTCATCAATGTCGTCGTCATGAAGTAGTAATAATGGGCTTCCACGAGGAATGAAATGTTATCCCACTCAATTCATGAGGTTGTTTTACTATAAGGACCTAAAAATAGTTCATTTATTTGATACAATGCATATCGGGAAGAATGTGACAGAAACATTATGGTGAATCATAGATGGCAGGAGGGATAAAGAAACAATTGTCAAAATTTGTAATGACATTCGGGAAGCCAATCATGCAATGCAAAGTGTGATCCGATCAAATAATGATGGAGACCAAAATAACCTTCCATGGTTATTAACAGAGCAACAAAGCAATGGTGTAAAAGAGGTCATTCAAAAAATTAAATTTCCCACAGGTTTTTGTTCAAACATAAAGAATATCTTAATAAAGAAAGGTGAATTTGGTGGGGTAAAAACAAATGATTTTCATACCTTCATTAAGGTAATTAATCATTTTAGTATCCATATTTATATATTGGTCGTGTACATTTTTTGATATTTTTATTTTTTTGTCTAGTTTTGAACAAGTAACGATTCATTTTTATTGTTACAATATGTTCTACCTCTATATCTCCCAAACGACTTTGACAACAATGTCAAACAAGTTATATATGATCTTGGAAAATACACGAGGTAAGTAGCTGCAATATATATGCAAAAAAAAAAAAATCAATTTTTTGTTGTACTTGATGACATGTGTTTTACTTGTAATGTAATATGTATTTATATGTTTTGTTGAACATGTTATTTTCTTGCATCATGATCTGTCGATGGTTGTCATTGAAAGAAATCCATGAAGATGATATAAAGTATTGGAAGAGAGAAATTCCTCGGCTAATGTGTGAAATGCAAAAGTATCTACCTCGATCGTTTTTCAATGCACAAGAACACTATCTCATACACCAAGTTGAGGAGATTGAAATGTGTGGACCTGTACACACAAGGTCAATGTGGATGGTGGAGAGGCACTTGAAATCATTGAAGGATTTGGTTAGACAAAGAACACGTCCTGAGGGTTCTATGGTGGAGGGATATATCGTATATGAATCCATGGTGTATATTAGTCAATATCTTCCTAAATTAACAGCGCAAACTATGCATGCAGTGGATTGCATTTGGGATGTGAACTCCATCAAAAAATTTGAAAGGGAGCAGTTGTTGGGGAAAGGTACAATGAATAAAGTGAGAGGTAATTAAAATGTGGATATTTTTAATAAATATAAATTTATCGTTTTGTTGTGTATATGATCATACTCATTTAATATTTATTCTTTCATCATTTATTATTAATATTTACCATGGTTATAACTAATATTTAATATTGGTGAACTGTGATTTTGGGATTGGTGAGTTGCTGAAGATTGGGATGCACTACATTTATACATTGCAAATAATTTGGACTGGATGAAGGTATGGATTGATAGATGTAAAGAATGTCATGGTGGTAGGTTATCATGGAAAGAACTATCTCAATTGGTTAGAGAAGCTCTTCCTAATGGAGATTTCGATGTTACACAAAGGGAAATAGATTTAGCATATTGTTTGAAAGATGGAAAGGCAAGCAAATTCGCCCATTTTATTCAATTATTTTATATTATATTAATGTGACTCTAGGTGTGTTTCTTTCATATTATACTTTTAAAATTATATAAATTTATTTATTATTAATTGACAATGCATCTTTTATATGTCTGACATATTGCAATTGAAACACCACAAGGCTATGTGGTGCAATGGTTGTAAATTTTGCATCAAATAGTTGGATGAAACCAGAAAAACTTTAGATAGTGGGATAACTGCAGTATTCCAAGTCACTAATGTTTCCTCTATGAGTGACAGACATCCTCAAGAATTTGAAAATAGATACTATGGGTTTTTGAATGATATAATTGAGTGTGACTTTAATTCCTTCAAATTAGTTTTGTTCGATGTCAAATGGTATAGGTTACGAATGCATGAACATGATGAGGAAAGAACCGTTACTCAACATGCTAATGGATTTCCGATGATTAAAACAACGGTGTTTGAAAAAACAAACAACTGCTATGTTTTTCCAAGTCAATGTGAACAAGTATTTTACTCAAAGGTTCTAGGTAAGAGGGATTGGTCATTTGTTGTTAGATATGATCCAAGAGGAAGGTCAGTAAAGTATACTGTAGATGAGGAAGATGATATTGAAGAAGAAGATGATGTATAGCTAGAGTAGGAAGAATATGGGTCGACAGATGAAGAAGACAGACAAGATGAACCAGGCGAAGGAGACAATGCACCAGTTCTTGATGATGATATCGATGAAGATATGCTCGAAAATGACATTGATGATGATGATGATATCATCAATCCTTTCAATAATGCTTCTGAACTGGATGCTGATACAAATATTGAGTTGAATGATCAAGAAGAAGATACAGAAGAAGGATGATACAAATGTTGCGTTGGTCGATGAGGTACGTAACTAGATATTTTAATTTGCATGAATTATTATTCTCTTTAAATAATTTTTAATTATGTGGGTTAATTACATGTTTTTAAGTTTTATTTCATTTTTGTTCTAGTAGTTTCTATGCATGATTAATATGTTGCTTTTGTTTGTTATGTATTTTATATATTGGGTATTGGGGAATTGAGAGTGATGTGAGTGGGGGGAGGGGCCATATGAGCTTTCACTTTCACGTGGTTGGTCTTGTTTAGTAGAGAATACATTATTCTCGAAACCAAGAGAAGTTCATTCATTCATATTTATACTCAAAGATCACTACAGACCAACTCTATATATCATCTCATCTCATCCTCGCTTCATTTTAATTTTCTAATCGGTATATGAGGGTATTGTTTTTCATTTATATTGTGTTCACTATTTTGTGATGTGGTAGAATAGGAATAACACTATGAATCCTAGACCTCCATACAACCTGATCATGGATGCCATTGATTTGGAAATTTTGTTTCTTTCCAACATCATTGTATTCACTATAGATTGTTTAGAGGACAATTCCTTTGCACAACAAAATTTAAACCTCATATAGGTTGGCTAACAAAACCACCATTTTTGCAACACTACTCATATATACATAAATATAGTTTCCAAGAAACCAAAAAATGACTTTCCCCTCAGGCTTCTAAGATCGACTTGTTATGGGAAGCTTGTTTGACATACCTACAACAAACCCGACCCTCTTGTTGATTAACATGTTGAAAAATTGGTTTAATGAAGCTCACTCTCCCTTTGTTGATCAATTATCTGGGTTATTTCTCTTCTTCTGGATGCAAATAAGACCCCCTATCTCATATTTTAATAACATAGGCCACTCCTATGATGTAACAATTTTTCAACATGTTAATCAACCTGGCCAAACGCACGAAGAGCCTGGACAAGGTTGGGCGACCAAGGGAAAGGAAAGGCGAGTTGGTAAGAGGGGCACCCAAATGCACGAAGAGTCGTAACGAAAATGACCACACAGGGGAGCACTAGGCAAAAAGACGAGTTGCGGGATGGATAAGAACCAATTTTGGCTTCGAGGTAGATATTTTAATATGGCATGGCTACGGCTGGGCGACCAAGGGAAATGCAAGGCGAGTTGGCAAGAGGGGTGCCCAAATAAAACACAAGGTGACTAGGCAAGATGGGCGCCCAAACGCATAAAGAGACGTAACGAAAACAACGACACAAGGGAGCACTAGGCAAAAAGACGAGTCAGATGATGGATAAGAACCAATTTTGGCTTGGAGGTATCTTTTTTAATACGTCATGGCTGAGGTTGGGCGACCATGAGATTTTTTAATACGGCCTTGTAGTTTCAGCCTTGCGACCATACTCCCCCGGGAACCCAAACACTCTGATTTCTTAGAAGGTGTTGGTGGAGTCCTTAGAGCAACATCCGTTGATCCCTGGTCGACATCATTTATGGTTGAGACTAGGACGGTATCTGATCATCTTCGAGCCCCCAACTTTTGTTCTTGATTAATGAAAACATCCTTGGCAAATGCTTTCACAGTGGTTTGTCTTTCATAAATCCAAGAATTTCACCTTTGACAATGAAATACGAATGCCCTTGATAGTCCATATTAATCATTACTCTGGTCCTGAAGGCCAACACAATAGGACCAAACTCCTATCGCGTTATTCCATGCTAATGTATTTAGAGAATAAGATTGATTTCAGCACTCTAAGTTTTTCAAAGTAACATCACTGGAACCGCGACCCAACCAATTAAGGCCAGGAGCACGCCGCCGAAAAAAGGGATAGAAGGGAAAGTGCGCACCGAGTAGGCAGACCAACCTTTATGACCCAAGATCCAACTACAAGCTTTTTAACTGCAACAACTTAAATATACAATATTGGATATGGAATTACCATGAATATTGGCACCAAAATTTCCCTCCAATGGATCCTCGTTAAGGGATTTAGATTGTACTCATTACTATGGTTATCCGAGTAGTAGGGAACCATCCAAGAAACTATAACTGATTTAATGAGCCATCCGTAGTTTCACAGTCTGAATTAGTTTATACTTGTACATGCCACAAACCTTAATGCATAGACAATGCATGGCCCAAACAAGGTGGAAATATCCTCGAAACCTCCATCCCCTTTTTCCATACGAGATGTAAGGGAAAAACCAATGACTCCGAACAAAAGAAAGACACATTATTAATAAGCCTCAAATCCAACGTAGCCAAAGGGGACATGCACGTTAAAGGAATGTACACCCATAATATTTAACCCCAAAAGGAGTCATTCCTCACATTGCCCGACAAAAAAGTGAACACAGGAAAAGATTTCGGGAGGGTAAATGTTCCCAACCCAAAAAAATTTCCCGTTGTGCGCACTCTTGAATGTATGCATCTCCTTCAACAATGCCAACATGGAAAGAGTACAAGGACAACAAATTGGCACCCTAGAGTGCCAATCAATGAAAAGGCAAAGCCCTCTCGGGGATCCACAACAATCCCTCAAACTTTGCGTACATAGAATGGAAACGGGTTTTGCTTACAAGTGCCTCCCACAACAAGCATTGCCAACATTACTGCTCATGTGTTACCAAGCAAAGACGGAAAAAAAATGGATGTCGACCACCCTACAAATGACCCAAGGCCAATCTTCAGGAAGAACCAACAACCAACTTGTTTCCCGCACCACCTTTTGCACGAATGGAAAACCTCCACTGTCAACAAATAAAACACAATACATCACATTGGCTTCATGGAGCCAACAACACAACGGGACTGGACAAACCAAAACTACAAGAAATCGCATCATCGACAAAGGATCTCAACGACTCAAAGCCAACCTATATATACTAGATCCCGCAACCATCCGAAGAGGCCACACCACAACTCATGTGCTACCAAGTATTTTCCCAAGGAATACAAACGCAAAGCCCTGGAAGGGAGCCACAACGATCACCCAAAATCCATGATGAGTGGAGAAGAGTACTCTTTCAAAGTGCCTCCCAAGATGAGTTTTCACTACACTTACCACCCATGTGCTACTGAGCGACATGATAACAAGCCAAGAACTAACCAACCCTGCAAATGGCCCTAGGAAAATATTTGAGTGGACCCGGTAGGCAGCTCCTTTTTATCACCACATCACCCATGGTCCTAGGGAGGTTACAACCAATCCCCATTTTTCCTCAACCAATACATTTGACAAAAAATTGATGTCCAAGCATGAATATACCTCAAAATCACTATAATTGACTCATTTACACCCTATTACATCATTACCACATCAAAAAGTAACATTTTACATCATAGATGTCGAATCTGGAAAAGATCAATATTCCAACACAATGGGAGATTGTGCTGAGTAGAGTAGTTGTGAAGTGTGAATGTGTTATCTTCTAGTTTTAAGGTCACTAGTACTTGTTTATCGGCGTTATTACATGTCCTTGCAGTACTAAATTCGGGAATGTGTGCGTTGAATGAATTTTAAAAGGAACAACGAAAAGACATTGTAATAGGACTAGACATGGGCAATGTCAGTGACCTTTCATGAATGGGGCCAAGGTTGAAATTTTCACAAAATGTTTCTATATGCAATGAAATTTGACATGGATAGACTATTTTCATGCCTTAATGATATGGGAGGGTTTCTATAATCAAATATGACACACACCCACTTGTTTCCATCATAAATTCATCATGTAAACCATAAACCCTATTTTTCTTTCAAAGTACACAAATTGAGGGACACAAGTTCATTGTCTTGACAATTCACTTCTATCCCAGAGAATTTTTTATGTTTTGAAAACACAATAAAATCACATTCTTTACTCTTATTCATGCTGAGAACGAATGTCAAGGGACTATTTATAATTAAATGTGCAAACCACCAGTTTCCATCTTCTTCAATCTTTGTTGGGTGGAGCTTATTTTCTCCAACAATTGCATCCCAAACTGGACCTTTGTCTTTCATAGCCTTCTCCAAAATATATTGTATAATATATATTAATTTAATATAATATAATGAAATAACAAAAAAAATGTTATAGCAATCATAAAATGAAGAAAAAAATCCATAAGCACGTGATCAGGTCGTGTGAAGTTATTCTAGTTGGCCACTAGTCAAAACAAAACCCTATCCCACGCGCGTTTGCAGATCATATTGGGGCCGGATTCCTGAGACAAGAAGAAGATAGTGTGAGCCTGATAATGAGGAGGCCCACCTGAAACAAAACCATGGTCACCTGCACATATTGGAGCCAGCCACCTGAGACAAGGAGGGGACAGTGTGAGCCCACTATCGAGGAGGCCCATCTTAAACAAAACCCTAGCCCTGTGAAAATATTGGAGTCAGTTTCCTGAGATAAGGAGGGGACAGTGTCAGCCCACTAGAATTGAATCCGATCACCTAATACAAGGAGTGGATAGTGTGAGCCCACTAGCATTGGAGTCGATCGTCTGAGACAAGGAGTGGACAGTATGAGCCCACTAGCATTGGAGTCGGTTGCCTGAGACAAGTAGGGGACACTGTGAGGGGATAGTGTGATCCCACTGGAGATAAATACATCCATGATCGACTACTGGAGATAAATACAAAGGAGATACACTCAAGGGACAAGCATTTCCATGAAAATGGTAAGCACCTATGCAATTTAATTTTTGTAGGGTTATTTTTTATGTCAAGATGGACGTTCATTTATGCCTGGGATTGAACCCATGACTTCATCATGGATATTGTGACAAAAACCCCATGTTCTTTAGAAAACCCTCATGTTCTTTAAATTCTTGTAATTGTTGGTGATGTTGTGTTGTTTTTGTTTCCTTATTGTTAGTTCCATTGGTGTAGAGTATTAATAGTAGAAATAACTAGTTGTGGCTTTCATAAACATAAAAGAATAAAAACAACAATAATATTTAAAACACCGGTACAAATTCTTGTAAGATGCATTGTGATGATCCATGCATTGGGATACTTAGGTCAAATTACATGACATACCTAAATCCATTGTGACTGATCATGATCCCACCTTCACCAATAATTTTTATCAAGATTTTTTTTTTCTTCAAGGTACCCAATTGAATATTAGCATTATCACCCCCAAACCAATGGCTTCTAGATGGAAGCACTCACCAAATGTTTAGAATATTATTTATATTATTCTTATTTAGAATAGAAATCCCAATGGATCAAGTGGTTACCCCTAGCGAAATGGTGGTACAATGTTACCTATCATGGTATTACTAAAATGACCCCCTTCGAGGAATTCTATGTACAACCACCCATGTCAATGATCTTGTACTTGTCGATACTCTCTAAGGTTCAAGAGGTGGATAACAACTTGACATCCCATGTTTGTGAATATCGTTGTCGCAATTGCGACGTTGTGGAAACTAGGTTTTCCCTCTCCAACGGTCACCTTAGTATGTTGACCAAGTCAACATACTAACGGTCACTCCATAACTTTATCATTACAACAACTAGAAAATAAGAACTTAACCCTAATAGCAAAGATGGAGGGAGTAAGTGCAAGTTTGAAAAAAATGTTGTTTTAGAGAGATCTATCACTAGAGTAGATAAATTTATGGAGGAGATGCTATCTTATAGACCCCCATCAACAAACACCATCAATGAGGAAGAAACCCAATAAGCAGACAAAAAAACTCTTGCATTCAAACCATTGCCACATGATGCAAACATAAACTGACACATGGGATGGGATAGACAACAATTGTTGCACACATGCAGTTTGTGCAAATTGGTTGGTAGTTTAGAAGTAAAAATCACTGTGGATATGACCATAATAAAGAAACACCTTTGACATAATAAAAGTTATAATGATCAATCCAAGTAAAAATCCATTAAAAATTGGAAATTATAGAAGAAGGGTTAGACAAAAATAATATGTGTGGCCCTTTATTTCAATCAACAAAAGGTGTATGGGGCTAAATATGATATCTTTTGAACTTGTTCATTATTGTTGAATCCCTTTGAATACTTACCTAGACAAGGAGACTCGCGCCCATTCATGAACTTGTGCCCATTCAAAGAAACTACTTTTATGCTCGCGCCCATTCACAAGCAGAGATAGAGAGCTCGAGCTTGTGGTTAGAGATAGCTCATAGAGGGCACAGGGAGCAAGCTCACTACCTACAATGTTAGAGAGAGCTCACGGAGGGCACTAGGAGAGATATCACAAGATGCAGGGTTAGAGAGAGCTCGCAGAGGACACTGAGAGAGAGAGCTCACAGAGGGCATCGACCAGGAGAGAGAGCTCGCGAAGAGAATGGTAAGCTGTTGAAAATACTTCTCTGTATTCTCATAAAATTCCTTAGGGTGATCAATGATGTCTTGATCTTGTAATTCATTGTGAATGTGGAGGATAACAGTGGCGTCCATGTTGACCATTCCCAACTTCTGTAGAGATCCCATTTGATCTTGAACCAACGAAAAAGGGCCCTTGAGTCTATGCCATCCAAAGCTTAACATAATAAAAAATTATGACGGTTAAATTTATAACCACAAGGGAGGATTCCTTGGTGACCTCAAGGGATCGAATAACAAGTTTGATAGCCAATCCTACCGCCCCCTATCTTAATCACCTGTTAGTTGGTATAGGTCTAGGATTTGTAAGGTGATTGTTGTCATCAAATTGTCAAAAAACTCTTAGGGTAAAGTTACATGAGAAAAATTCCCAACATAATAGGATACTAGAAAGAGCAACACTATGGTAATCATTATGATCTTACTGTGATACTAATAGGATACTAGTAATGAACTAGTGTTACATCTTGATTGACTGACTGTTTCTCTCATTAATGGTTTTATAGGACGTAAAAGAAAATAGGTATTTGTCAGATCTATCTTCAATGAGTGAGGGAAGTTTAGGTAGAATAGAGGAAAGTGAGACATCTAGTAGGTCTAACAGGCAGAGATCAACTAGAGGTGAGAAGATCAGAAGAAAATTCCATAAATGCATGGATTTTTTTCTTTGGAAAGGGGGATCATGTTCTTATGATCATGAGAGCATAGACGACATCTAGGTGCCCTTGAGGTACAAACATATAGTGAAACAATGGGTACCCAAGGATCTTCTTGAAATAAACACTGATTTTTGTGTAAACGAAAGGATATACTGGATTGCTCCATCGTCATTACATGTTTTTTCATTTTTTCTCTACTTTTTTCAATTTCCCAGTGTTGTACACTCTTCTCCTCAGTTCTTTCTATCCTTCTCTCTTTGCCATGCCCCATGAGCGAGAGAAACCCAAGAGGGGTCCCTCTTAGTATTGTTATGCAGCATGGCAGAGGTGCCTCTGCACGCTAGCACAGGCTTCCTCGACCTCTCTGATTCAAAGAGATAGGGATATGAAGACACCTCCAATGGCCTATGTGGAGGAGGAAATTTTGACGGAACCAATTACGGTTCCACCAGACTCCCTCCTCTACGAGGTTCCTGACCTCCATGATTGTCCCAACACCAGTATTCCTGCAATTTCCACAACAATAGCCTTGGAGGAGGAGACTTTCATAATTGAAGAAGAAATACCCTCGACAGAACGCCCGACTGAGCCTCTGTTGCCTACTTAAGACATGGCTTGATATTTGAGCTCAGCCTGCTTCCTGGCACTGGAGCACCTTGATCTCATCTTCAAGATGAGGAGAGACATGATGGAGAAGCTCCACCGACACACTCTCCTCAGCGGTAGACTTGATTTTTTGTTTGACTCCTTCTCAAGAACACACGATAAGTGGAGATTCAAAACCTATGTGAAACCTTATGTCTTCACTCCTTATGGAAACACTCCCCACAACGACACTCTAGATGGCGACACTCCTCACAATCACACTCAAGATGGAAGTTTCTAATATTTTAATAGTTCCTCTAATGTTTAAGTCTTATAGACTCTCAACACTCCCACTGCAAAACACATAGATTTTTTTGTACTACTGCTTAGTTTTCTAGTTTTATGCTCTGTCCAGATTGTATGTTCATTTTTTTTGTTACGTGTCTAGATAGCTCTGACACAACACTCTATTGCCACTTGCTCTGGTTTCCAAATGTTTGGCATAGCAAGTGGTGGCCGCTACTTTTGGATACCAGAACAAAAGGGCGCCACCTATTTTAGTTTCCACTAGTTTGGAGGAACATGTGGCAGGCACAGGATCTTAAACTGATATGTACAGTGACACCTATTTTTTGAAAAAATATCACTTTAAAAAAAAAAAAAAAAACATTTAAATAATTTAATATTTAATATTTTTTACATAAATTCTCATATGTACAATGACACCTATTTTTTGAAAAAATATCACTTTTTCCAAAAAAAAAAAAAAAACATAAAACATTTAAATAATTTAATATTTAATATTTTTTACATAAATTCTCATATTAGGTAACATCAATTGTCATAAACCTTTACTTAAACAAGTAGATATTGAATATTTTTTTTTTCTTTTATTAAATATAAAAAGTATAAAATATATAAATTTCATACAATTGTTGGTCACTTATTTAAAAATCTATTAAACTTTTTCCTCAGTGAAAATCCACTTTAACTTATATTATAAAATATTTTTTAAATAATTCACTTAGTTTGTTTTCTTGGTCCAAAGTATTATTTATAAAGATAATTTTATTATATTTTACCACCTAGTAAGATCTTAGACATAATTAATCTTTAAAATCCCCAACCCCTATCAACCTTAAAGTATTGACAACCCCTATCAACCATATCCTTAGCCCTATACCTTATATCTCCTTACCCTTAACACAAAACCATTAATATCTATACCACATATAACATTTATATAGTTTAACATCTCAACTCTTACCATCTATAACACATATAACCTTTACCCTTTAACATATCCAACCTTAACATATGTAATCCTTTAACCTTAACCAATATAATCAATAATAACATTATAATTCTAACCACTATAATAATTAATGACATTATAAATCGAATCATTATAATCATTGACACCTAACTAATATATTCCATGTAACCTCTAATCTTGAATCCATATAACCCCTATCAAACTTTAATGCTTATAACCTCTAATATAACCCTTAACCCTTATAACCCTATCAACTCCTAACATTTATATCTCTAATATAACCCATATAAACACCTACATCCTGTAATACATATAACTTCTTAGAAACTTTATTACTCCTTACCCCTAACTCTTTAAACCCTTAAAGCGTATAACTCTTAACACATGACCCCTACAAAGTCTAACATATCCATTATAACTCTAACCCTTAGATTCTACAACTTATATGACTTCTAAACTCTATAACCCTTAACATATATGACTCCTACCACCTATCATATTTAATCCTTACTTCCCCTAACCCATTTAACCCTATAATCACTATTATCCATAACACATGTACCCCTAATATAAACCATATAACCCCTAATCTTTAATTTTGATAACAAATCTCACTTACAATCCCTAATATAAGCACTAAATCATAAAACCTATGATCTCTATAACTTCTAACCATTAGAACCTCTATAATCTAACTACAATAACCCCTTATTCCTAACCTATATAACCACTTTACTCATATAACACTTAATTTGTAATCCATGTGATATATTAACCATAACACATGAAAATATATAGCTCTAATAATTTAACCTTATTACTCCCAATGCCTAATTATTATAACCATAGCCACTATCCCTCATAACCCTTTATCCTTAAATTGTGTTACTCCTAACAGCTAACCATTATAATAATAACAAATATCCCTTATAACCTTTTATGGAATTGATAACATCTAAGCCATATAACCCATATCGCCTATAGTCACTTAACATTAACTCATATTAACACCTAATATAACCTTAAATCTATATAATCTCTAACCCTTATGACCATGATTGCATAACCCCCAACACCTATAACTTTACTTTAATTTTATCCCTTAATTGTTAACACTAATAATGCCTAACGCGTAATACACATATAACCTTGACCCATCTAGCATATGACCATTAACCTCTATAATCGCTTATTCCATAACACTATAACCCATAACCATTTCAATCCCTCACACCTAGCCCCTAGTCCATTTAACTTTTAACACCCCAAACCACTATGACCCATAATATAAGATATAAATATTCCCTTAATGCCTATAAGTCCTAACCCTTATCATCCCTTAAAGAAAATGGCCTTTATAAACCTTAATCCCTATAAACCCTTAGACCCATAAAGATTATCACTTATAACCCCCAATCCATATAATCCATAACACCTATAATTGAGAACCCCTTTATCCTTAGTCCATATCACACATAACTGCTTTAATCCATTTAATCCTTGACCTCTATAACATCTAATACTTAACCTCTAAATTGTATATCCTTTATTCATATAATCACTAACTTTTAGAACCAATATCATACAATATAACCTATAATATAATATCTACCCCTTTAACATATAAACCCTTGACATCTATAACACATGTACAATTTATCCCTTTAACATATCAAACCTTAAAATTGATAATATCTTAGCCCTTAACATTATAAACATAATCAATATAATAATTAATAACATTATAAATTTAGCCACTATAATCACTAACACCTAACTCATACAACCCAGGTAACCCCTAATCTATAAACCATATAACCCCTAACAACCCTTAACACATAACCTTTAATATAAATCCTAACACTTATAACATCTATCAACCCGTAACACTTATAACATTTAATATAACCCATATATACACTTATAGTCCCTAATGTATAAATTATAAATGTTATCACTACTTATCCCTAACCCTTATAACCATACTCGATATCCATCATAACTCTTTATGTAGTCACTAAAACCTAGGCCATGCCCCTCCCACTAACCTACATTAACCCTTAATATAACCTTAAATCCCTATAAACTCAAACCCTTGTGACCATGAATTTATAAACCCTAGCACCTATAACTTCTTACTTTAACTCTCAATCACTAACACTTAAAACATCTAATACCTAATACATATATAACCTTCACCCATTTAACATATGACCCTTAACTTCTGCAATCCCATATTTCATGACACTATAACCCATAACAACTATAATCCCTCACACCTAATGCATAATTTTAATCCATTTAACTTCTATCACCCTCAACAAAACAACCCTTAATATAAGTGATAAGAATTATAATATTTAATGTTGATAAGTCCTAACCCTTATTATCCATTAATTTTTATGGCCTCTATAACCTTTAAGACTCATATCCCTTAACACTTATAACACCCAATTTATATATTCCATAACACCTATAATCGCTAACCCTTGTACCCCTTAGTCCATAAAGCACCTAAACCCTCTAATCCATTTAACCCCTAACCCCTATAACATATAATAAAATTATAAATTGTATAACCCCTATGATATACTCACTAATTCATGTAACCACTATCATCCATAAACTCTAATATAATGTTTACCTTTTTAACATATATATAATCTATTTCCCCTTAACATTGTAACCCTAAGCATTGTAATCACTAATAACATTATAACTCTATCAACTATAATCAATAACACCTAAATCATATAGCCCATGTAACCCCTAATCTCTAATCCATATAAAGCTTATCATCCCCATACAATTATAACTCCTATAAACTCTTAACACTTGTAACCCTAATATGTATAACTCCTAAATTCTATCACTTCTTACCCCTAAATCTTAAATCCTATAACTCCTAAAACCTACTTACCTTTACACATATGACTCCTAATGACTATAATCTCTAAGATTTATTTCACCTAACCCACTTAACCCTCATCTATAATTATGATAACACATATAAACTATAACCCCTAATATAACCACTACCTTGTGCAACTTGTAAACCATATAATTTCTAAACCAAAAAAACCCTATAACCTAAGCACAATAACCCCTTATTCCTAACCTTGAACATATACCCTCTAAGTCCAAACCCATATAACCACTTTACTCTTATATCACATAATTCTTAATTCATATAAGACATTATTGTTAATACATATAATATATTACCACTAATACATATAAATCTATAACTCTAACCTTTAATCCTTAATAATTCCAATGCCTAACCCTTATAACCATAACCATTATTCCTCATAACCAGTTATCCTTAAACCTTATTATTCACAACAACTAACCTTTATAGCCATAACCACTATCCCTCACAACCCTTTTATGTAAGTATTAACACCTAATCCATATAACCATTATTAACTATATCCCCATACCACTAACCCATATCAACCCTATAGCCTTAAATCCCTATAAACTTTAACCCTCATGACCATGAATCCATAACCCCTAACACTTATAACTTCTCAATTTAACCCTCAATTGCTAACACTTATAAACACTTAATATGTATGTAATCTTCACCCATTTAACATATGACCATGAATCCATAACCTCTAACACTTATAACTTCTCAATTTAACCCTCAATTGCTAACACTTATAAACACTTAATATGTATGTAATCTTCACCCATTTAACATATGACCCTTAACCTTTAGAATCCCTTTTTCCATAAAATTACAACCCTTAACTCCTATAATCCTACATACCTAACCCATAATATCTAATATATTTAACTTTTATCACCCCTGACCACAATGACCCTTAATATAAGCAATAAATAGTATATCCCCTAGTGCTTATAAGTCCTAACCCTTATCATCCCTTAAATCCTATCACTAACTCTTATGACCACCATCATCCATAACCTCTAATATAAATCTTGTAATGTCTAATTCTTAATAGGCCATAATTCATATCCCATATAACACTGAGCACCTAACTATTATAACTTGTATAATGTTGAACCTCTATAAACCCTAATATAACCATAATTGTTATAACCTATATACCTTATAATTCATAACCACTAACCCCTATAACCCCTTACCCCCAACAATTATCATCCTTAATTCTTAACTCGTTTAACACATATAACCTCTTTACTCTTATAACACATCTTTTTTAAACTGCATAAGCTATAAGCTATAACCCATAATACATGAACCTATAAAATCTAAACCACGTAATCATTATAACCCTTAAACCTTATTACCTCTAATATTTGTCCCTTCCAATCCATACATATGACTCTTATAACCCCTAATCCTTCTAACTCATAACCTAAGCCCTAACCCATTTAAAATTTACTAATATAACCCCATTATCCTAACCCTTATAATCCCCAACCCTTACCATGAATCCATATAAATCGTAACCTCAAAACACTATCGCCTTACATCTATAATTGATTTCCCTAACCACTCAACCTTATAACCCACTACACCCATATCACCTAAGTGTTAATAACCATAACCCCTATACATCCTGATATGTATACTCTCTAATTCCTTTAACTACTAGCATCCCTAACCATCACCCATGTAACTCGATGTAGGACCATCGCCAACAAGCGCGAGTGGAAGACAGTTGGAAATGCTAATGCGCATTTTGAAGACATTTTTGAATTTCAAAAGAAGAACCATTAATGTAATAGCTGGAAGGATGTATTTTCTTTTAGTGTTTTGGGGATTGTAATACAGATCTTGAGCGTTTCTCTCATCTGTTGGTTGTGGTGACGCAGACCCCTCCTGACCCTCGGGCCGAAGTCTGCTCACAGGATCGTTCATTCACTTCCTGAGCCAAATTAGCTCTTTTGATTCCCTCCTGGAATCTCAAATTCCCGATCCACAGGTCCTTCTCTTTTCCTCATGGTCTTCTTCACACGACCATGAATTTTGGGTTTCGGGACCCATAAAGTTCTGATGTCGAGAACCTTTGTCACCTTGATCTCCCGAAATGCCGATACCTGAAATTCCGATAAGGCTTCAATCAACGATTAGCCCCTTGGGCTATGCTTTGGCCTATGTGACCACTATCCCCGCGACCACAGTCCTATATCGGGGCTTACCAATACGAGAGCCCAACCTCCTGTCCTCTGGACTCCCAAAATGCCAACTTCCAAAAATCCGATACCCGGAATGCCGAAATGTATTCTTCCCGGGTCTTCTCCTTTCGTGATTTCGGGCTTTCAAACATCGAAATGCTTGGACCTCTTGTCCTCGGAACTCCCGAAGTTTCAAATTCCGAAATGTCGAAATCCTGGATCCTGGGTTCCCCTCTTCTGAGCAGATCAACAGCTCTAAGCCCCTCTTGATCCAACAGTTCAGATCCTTTTGGGATTTATCAATACGAGAGCCCAACCTCTTGTCAATGGGACTCCCGAATTCCCAATGGACTCTTCCTTTCGGGATTTTCCCCGAAATCCTAGATTGCTGCCACGTGTCCTCCCTCAGATGGACGGTCCTCATCGTTTCACGATTTCACGACTTGCGACCCCCAGTGACACAAATGCTCTATCTTCTCGAATCCCCGATATCCGAAATACAGATGGACTCTCGATCTCCGCCATGTGTCCTCCATGGATGGGCGGTCCAAATCGTTTCGGGACTTCGCCAGGTGCGAAGTCAAAAGACTTCCATCTTCTGTTTCCCGATGTCTGAATCCCCGAAGTTGGTGATTTCGCGACACACGTCCTCCTTCCAACAGATGGCTACGATCCTTTCACTATTTTGGGACTTTTTTCGTGGAGTGTCCTGACTTCTTGTCCTTGAGACCTCTGAAATCCTAAAGTCTGAAATATCGATGCAGGTGATCTCGCAACGCGTGTCCTCCTTCTGGATGGACGGATCAGATCTATTTCGAGACTTTCACCATGGAGTGTCCCGATATCTCGTCATCAAGATCTCCGATATCCTGAACTCCGAAATCCCGATATGTTCACTCTTTCGGGACTTTTGTGTCCACTACTCCGTGCGTGAGGGTTTAAACCTCATGAAACTCTCGACAGATCGGATGACTGTCGGCTATTTTGAGAAAGATCCGACGGCTTAGAATATTTCCTGCTCTATGCGCTCCTCCACTACTTCCTGGACGTGGAAACTTCAGCAGTCCAGATCTCTTCCTCATCCTGATCCGACGGCAGCTGTGCTCCTTCTGAGCATGCGCGCTTTCTCCCTGACTCGGAAGAATTTTCAAGAGCTAAAGGCCTCAACCTTTTCTCCTCTCCTCTGCGAACTCTTTACCTTGAGTCTCACCCGCGTATATGAAAATGCTCTCCCTCCTGAGCTTGGCCTTTTCGAATCCTCAAAGGGTTCTTTTGACTTCTGTCTGAACTCATAGCAGAGTTCTTCCTCAATGCATCATTATGCATATGCTCAATGCCCACTTGGCAGAGTTCTACAGAACTCCTCAGAGATTCTGTCTCCTTATGAACTCACAGTAGAGTTCTTCTGTGCACTCTATGCCTGTGCTCAATGCCCTCCTGGCAGAGCCTTACAGAACTCCTCAGAGATTCTGTCTGCAACTATGTCTCTCATACACAACCTTACCTCCAAGGTATTCAGCAACCTTGAGGTCTTCCTCTGAGATAATGATTTAAGCTACTGTGCCCTCCTGGCACGCCTTTGTCTGAACCCGCAGAGTTCAAAAATGCACTCTCTGTGCACGACTATCAGAACCCGCAACGTTTTGTCACACCCTCCTAGTGTGAAGCCTCAAAGACCTCTAACCCTGAAATCAAACAACCCCTACAAATGCATACCTACAACATATATCTACAACATATAAAGAACACACATAGACATCCATTCAACACAGAAATACTTGCAGGAAAAACTGCTTCTGTTTGTATTAATAAAATGCCTCTTTACAAAGGTGTTCTAAGCGCAGACTGTAACAAGGTCTTGGTTCTTCTCTACTCTCTCTGCATCTCTACTTCTGTGATAATACCAAGAAGATCTCTCGATATTTTACATGAGGGGGCTCTTTGAGCTCTTCCCTCCAAACTCACCTACCCTATTCAATTACATTGAATAGGATGTCTAGTCCAGAATCGTATCTAGATCTCAGCCTTACAAACATTCAAGGCTATCTACTCTAATGCCTGCGCAAAGGCACAGCTCCATGGCTCAATAGCCTACAACATTAATTACATTCAAATTTCAAATTTGAAATGAAGCTGCGCCTCTTCTTATTGAATGCGTGCACTGATGTGGGCCTGCTGGCTGGCTGGCTAACGTGGAGAGATTCTCCTGCATCATACTCCTCAGCTACAAAATTCATGAGCTCCTGCTCATGAGATTCCCATCTCAGCTGTTGAAATCCTCCTGGATCCCAAACAAATTTCTGGAGCTGTTCATCTGCTCCATCTCCCTGTTGCTGCTGCTACTTCTGCTGTTGCTGCTTTTATGCCCAGCTTCTCCTTGCTGGCATGCTCTGCTAACTCTATCATCATCCTTCTGATCTTCTTGATCACTTCGTCCAGATGCTCCAGTGGTTAGCTCTGTTCATCCAGCCTCCCCTGCTGCAATTTCTCCCTGCAAATGGGTAGATCACCATGATTTCCCATGCCATCCTCTTCATCTTCTGTGGAACTAAGTGTTACACATTATTTTCATCATCCCTATGATCGTTAATGATGTAAACCTATCTGTTGCCTTCAGAAGGGGGTCAGTGGCCTGAGTTCCTAAAGAGAGAAGGGAGAAGAACTTCTCCTGAGAAAAGAAATGGCTTTTTCCTTGGTAAAAACCTTATAAAAAGGGAAGTTCGCAGGTTGCTATATAAGCAGGGTGCGAGAATGACCAATTCTCGTAGGTTGCACTATAGCCAGGGTGTGAACAGTTCACAGGTTGCTATATAGCTAGGGTGCGAACATTCCAGCACGTGGGAAAAATGAGCGATTTCTCGAATCTTCTAGAAGGAGAAGCTTCTTTGGTGAGGTGGCATCCGAATGGTTTGGATCTTACTCGCTTTCATGATTTAGTGGGATCATCCTAACCTCCTCACCTTATCTT
>JASDQU010680520.1:43141-90395 GCA_032191745.1 Picea mariana
GTATTTCAGCTATCACTCTGTTCTAACTTCATACTTTGGGGGGCTCTCTATTACACATTATTTTCGTCATCCCTATGATCGTTAATGATGTAAACCTATCTGTTTCCTTTAGAAGGGGGTCAGTGGCCTGAGTTCCTAAAGAGAGAAGGGAGAAGAACTTCTCCTGAGAAAAGAAATGGCTTTTTCCTTGGTAAAAACCTTATAAAAAGGGAAGTTCGCAGGTTGCTATATAAGCAGGGTGCGAGAATGACCAATTCTCGCAGGTTGCACTATAGCCAGGGTGTGAACAGTTTGCAGGTTTCTATATAGCTAGGGTGCGAACATTTCAGCACGTGGGAAAAATGAGCGATTTCTCGAATCTTCTAGAAGGAGAAGCTTCTTTGGTGAGGTGGCATCCGAATGGTTTGGATCTTACTCGCTTTCATGATTTAGTGGGATCANAGGAGAGGAGCTCTCATGGATAAGGGGTTCATGATTATGGTTCTTTGACTTGGAATTATTAGCTTGATTAGAGTGGTTTTGAGATTTGTTTTGTCAAGATAGATTGTGATTAGTTATCAGATCTATGGTTTCAGAATCCTTGAAGCAAGAAGTGCGTGGGGAACGAAGGATAGTTGGAAGGGACCTTACGACATCAAGGCAAAGGTTGTAATCTCTCTTTCATATTTAATAATACAGTAATATGTCTCTTACCTATAATGATGATGTCATCTTATTACATGATTCCTTGATCGCATGTATAGACTAGGTATTGAATACATTAATCTGCATTTGCTGTGATTGGTTTGTGTTGTTGTGATTGGAACGACGCAAGAGCATCGTAGCAGAGCAAGGAACAACAGAGATTAAAGGAGAGCATCCATAAGGTATGTTCGTCATCCATTTCTCTTAGTTCATTTCAATAGTCTAGATCTAAGGAAAGGGTAGTATTCTGTCACGTTTTGTTCCAGATCCAGGTGGATCTGGGGAGATTGTTCTGTGTCCGCACTCACGAATTTATCCTTAAACACTAAGTGTCCACTTTGCTATAGACTTCATCTCTGTAGTCTCCTCACTTAACTAATGTTCAGCTTCCCCTTCTGCTAGTTCTCCTACTGGTTGAATTCCAGCTTCGCCCAGTTGCTCCTCAACCTGGAATTTCTCTTCATCATCTGCTGCATACCTCGGTACTGCAGTCTTCACCAATTCATCTCCCTGGTTGAAGTCTTTGAGTGATTCCTCAAAATTCTCCTCTGTTTAATCTGGATTGTTTAGCCAATCCTCCAACATCTCCAGCTCCATCTCCCATGGAGTCTGTACTACATTTGCCTGCTCTTCTTCTGCTGTCATCTTTAGTGCTGTAGTCTTCTTATCTCCCTGGTTAAAACTGTTGATCCATTCCTCAGAATGCTCATTTTCTTCCTCTACTTGAGCAGCTTCTAACACCTGCTCCAATTCTTCTTTGATAGTCACATCTGGCTGTCTTCCTCCTGCTGCATCATCGACAACATAGAATTTTCCCTCCCCTGGGCTAAGTGGTAGGAATATTCCAATTCCCCCAATCATCAGAATGCTATTTTGATCTTCCTTTGTCAGATCCTTTGGCTGATCTGAACTCACCTCTGAGTTCATGAGACTCTCACATAGCCTCATTTCAGTTCCCATGCCCACCTGGCAAATTGGGATTTTCCTGCTACCCTCCTGGCAGTCCATGAGATCCCGCAGTGACCTCATATCATTGCCCTCCTGGCAATGTGAAATTCCCTGGCTATCCTCATGAAAGTCTGTGAGATCCCACAGTAATCTCAACTCTTTTCCCTCCTGGCAATTAGGAATTTCCTGGCTGTCTTCTTGATAGTACTTGAGATCTTCAGTTGATCCCAATTCATCCTCACTACCGAGGTTTCTCCCAGTCTCTAGTTCACATACCTGAATCATCTCCTTAGGTCCGTCGAGGTTTTCAGCATGCCTCAACCATCCTCTTAATAACCTACGCTGTCTTCTAGACATCAACTCCTTGACTGGCCATTTTGCCTTCGCCTTCCTCATGGGCCATTCATATACCCATCTTGAATTGGCGTTCTGCTGCATCCACAATGAAATATTTTCTATCTCTGCCCTTATATCAGCGAGCTCTTCATCTATTTCTTCTTTGCTCATCAGCTTTGGGTCTTTCCTTCCAGCATATCTATGACCTTCAGTCGCCATCTTGCTGCCTATCATCCCTCCTGGAAAATCTATCACTGTCAATCTGCACCCTTGAGTGTTTCAACTTCTCCTACAGTCCTCCTGACTATCTTCTTGATTGTTTCCTACCCGCAAACAATCATCACAGAGTTTCCAACGCTCTATCTTCATTTGCCTTCTCTCTGCCTGAAATATACAAATAGAGTTCTCACTCTGATACCAAAACTTTGTGTATCAGAGTGCTCTTTCTCCTCCTGCATCCCTTGCCTGAAATCTACATATAAGATTCAGGCTCTGATCCCACAAATGCCGCAAACCCCTCCTGACCCTCGGCTTGAAGTCCGCTCACAGGATCATTCTTTCACTTCCCAAGCCGAATTAGCTCTTTTGATTCCCTGTTGGAATCTCAAATTCCAGGTCCACAGGTCCTTCTCTTTTCCTCACGGTCTTCTGTGCATGACCATGAATTTTGGGTTTCGGGACCCACAGAGTTTTGATGTCAAGAACCTTTGTCCCCTTGATCTCCCGAAATGCCGATACCCAAAATTCCGATAAGGCTTCAATCAACAATTAGCCCCCTGGGCTATGCTTTGGCCTATGTGACCACTATCCCCATGACCGCAG
The DNA here is from genome assembly GCA_032191745.1 of Picea mariana. Lineage (NCBI taxonomy): Eukaryota > Viridiplantae > Streptophyta > Pinopsida > Pinales > Pinaceae > Picea > Picea mariana. Next base: position 45,932 of record JASDQU010680520.1, read on the forward strand.
TCCTATCTTGGGGTTTACCAATACGAGAGCCTGACCTCCTATCCTCTTGAATCCCGAAATACCGACTTCCGAAAATCTGATACCCGGAATGCCGAAATGATACTCTTCCCGAGTCTTCTCCTTTCACGATTTCAGGCTTTCAAATGCCGAAATGCTCAGACCTCTTGTCCTCAGAACTCCCGAAGTTCCGAATTCTGAAATGCCAAAATCCCAAATCCTGGGTTCCCCTCTTCTGAGCAGATCAACAGCTCTAAGCCCCTCTTGATCCAACAGCTCAGATCCTTTCGGGATTTATCAATACAAGAGCCCAACCTCTTGTCAACGGGACTCCCGAATTCCCGATTTTCGAAATCTCGATGGACTCTTCCTTTTGAGATTTTCCCCAAAATCCTGGATTGCTACCACGTGTCCTCCGTCAGATGGACGGTCCTTATCGTTTCGCGATTTCGCGACTTGCGACCCCCAGTGACACAAATCCTCTGTCTTCTCGAATCCCCGATATCCGAAATACCGATGGACTCTCGATCTCCGCCACGTGTCCTCCATGGATGGATGGTCCAGATCATTTCGAGACTTCACCAGATGCGAAGTCAAAAGACTTCCCTCTTCTATTTCCCAATGTCCGAATCCCCGAAGTGGGTGATTTTGTGACACACGTCCTCCTTCCAATGGACGGATGCGATCCTTTTGCTATTTCGAGACTTTCACCGTGGAGTGTCCCGACTTATTGTCCTCGAGACCTCCAAAATCTCGAAGTTTGAAATCTTGATGTGGGTGATCTCGTGACACATGTCCTCCTCCTGGATGGACAACTTAGATCTATTTCAGGACTTTCACCATGGAGTGTCCCGATCTCTCATCATCAAGACCTTTGATATCCCGAACTCTGAAATCCCGATATGCTCACTCTTTCAGGACTTTCGTGTCCACTACTCCGTGCGTGAGGGTTTAAACCTCGTGCAACTCTCGACATATCTAACGACTGTCGGCTATTCTAAGCAAGATCCGACGGCTCAGAATCTTTCCTACTCTATGCTCTCCTCCACTGCTTCCTGGACGTAGAAACTTCAGTGGTCCAGATCTCTTCCTCAGCCTGATCCGACGGCAGCTGTTCTCCTCCTAAGCATGCATGCTTTCTCCCTGACTCGGAAGAATTTTCAAGTGCTAAAGGCCTCAACCTTAGCTCCTCTCCTCTACAAACTCTTTACCTTGAGTCTCGCCCGCATATATGAAAACGCTCTCCCTCCTGATCTTGGCCTTTTCGAATCCTCAAAGGGTTCTTTTGACTTCTGTCTGAACTCACAACAGAGTTCTTCCTCAATGCATCACTATGCATATGCTCAATGCCCACTTGGAAGATCTCTAGAGAACTCCTCAGAGATTTTGTCTCCTTATGAACTCACAGCAGAGTTCTTCTGTGCACTCTGTGCCTGTGCTCAATGCCCTCCCGGCAGAGCCTTACAGAACTCCTCAGAGAATCTATCTGCAACTGTGTCTCTCATACACAGCCTTACCTCCAAGGTATTTAGAAACCTTGAGGTCTTCCTCTGAGCTAATGATTTCAACTACTGTGCCCTCTTGGCACGCCTTTGTCTGAATTTGCAGAATTCTGAAATGCACTCTCTGTGCACGCCTATCAGAACCCACAACGTTCTGTCACACCCTCCTCGTGTGAAGCCTCAAAGACCTCTAACCTTGAAATCAAACAACCCCTGCAAATGCATACCTACAACATATATCTACAGCATATAAAGAACACACATAGACATTCATTCAACACATAAATACTTGCAGGAAAAACTACTTCTCTTTGTATTAATAAAATGCCTCTTTACAAAGGTGTTCTGAGCGCGGACTGTAACAAGGTCTCGACTCTTCTCTACTCTCTCTGCTTCTCTACTTTTGTGATAATACCAAGAAGATCTCTCGATCTTTTACATGAGGGGGCTCTTTGAGCTCCTCCCTCCAAACTCACCTACCCTATTCAATTACATTGAATGAGTTGTCTAGTCTAGAATCGGATCTAGATCTCAGCCTTACAAACATTCAAGACTATCTACTCTAATGCCTGTGCAAAGGCACAACTCCATGGCTCAACAACCTACAACATTAATTACATTCAAATTTCAAATTTGAAATCAGGCTGTGCCTCTTCCCATTGAATGCGTGCGCTGACGTGGGCGGGCTGGCTAGATGGCTGACGTGGAGAGATGCTCCTGCATCATGTGGACATATATTGTAAAAAATTATAAGTAGGTAATAGTCCTTAATTTTGATAAGATAACTTAAAGTTGTAGGAGGGAAAAACTCAAGAAGACTCCCTCGTAGATGTATTGTATTATCATTCTCGTTGTATGGGTTGTAGAGAAGAGAGAGAGCATAGGAGAGAAGAGAAGAACAAATATTTTAGAAGTTGTATGAGCAGATAGTTGTTGTTGTTGTAGACCATGTACAAAAGCATTTGACTTAATATAAGAATTCTTTGATCCAATTGTCTGGTGTATTTATGGTTCATGTATGCATCTATTAAATGGTATGTCTGCAGTTTACTTTCAGTCTCTTTTATGCATTTGTTTCAATGCCATTGGTATGTGATTTCATGTTGAATGTATGAAATCTGTGAAGAGATTATGAGTTTCAATTCTTTCTCTTCCTGAGAATTCCTGCAAGGAGTGCAGTGAAAGTCCGCAAGGAGTGCGTCGACAAGGTTCTAAGTTTATCTCAGAAATCTTAGGAGAGATAGTGTTAACTTATGCCATTAGAAGTGTGAGTATAGCACAAAGTCGTGCAAGGTGTGTGCAAGCTGAGGAGAGTCTTAGACTTTTCCAACCTTGGGGAGAGGTTGAAGAACTTTTGTCACAAGGAGTGCGTGTAGGATTCCTTAGAATCCTTGAGTTTGCAGCAAGGATCAAGCTCAGGAAGGATAGAGTCGAGGGAAGTTCAGATGAAAGACGAGGTTTGAAGTCACCTCACAAAACCAAGCTTAGAAGGGTTGATGCCAAGTTATTTGGCTAGGAAACATTGAAAGCCCAGGCGAACAGTAGAAAATCCTAGAGGAAGAAACGTCGATTTATGTGGGCCTTTGGATCCAGTAAATCTGCGCGGAGAATAAGGGCCAAGAGTATTTTGACACTCGCAATCTCAGGAGAGATAGTATCCATCGATTTCAGGGAGATATCTGACCATTGATCCATTCCGTGGGAAGGAGAAATTGGGAAGTCAGGATTTGGAAGGAAGAGAGAAGTCCACTTCCAAACTTGTGAAATGAAAAAGTCTGATTCGCAAAGAAGGAATTTGGAGCATTGGATCACGGGAAACGTGGACCATCAATCTAGCTTAGCGGTCATCGTGATTTTGCATTTCAGGAGAAGGGGAGAGAACTACTTCGCAAGTTATCGATATGCGAAGTCCCATAGCGCCGAAAGTTGGGCCCCAGGTCGCAACTGGAGGTCACATCAACGGAGGATTGAAGGGAGGAGCTAGGGATCATTAAGCCCTAGTTCAGAGTTTGGTAATTGGAGGAGTCAGGGTGACTCGAAATAAAAGTCTTGAAATCATGAAATGTGAAGTGCCTGTTAGTTAGGCTTGTGGTCACCACGTGGTCGCGTGAGGGGAGCTTGCGCCAAGTGATTTTTCGCATAGGCGGGGTTCGTAAAAGGAGACCTGTGGTTTTTTTTTTGTGTTGAGGGTTCCAGCGTGGACTAAGGAGCCATTTTGGATTAGAGGAGTTCGAAGATCCATAGACTAGGAGGTCAATAGACCCTACTGAGGTGGGGCTCTACGTCAAGTGGTATCAGAGCTTACAACTATTTTTTTCTGTAAGCGAGAGAAGACAGAGCACAATTGTGGTTTGAATTCTGTGTGGACAGGTTGAAACAATGCCACCAAGGAGACGTCCATAAATAACTTTACCCGATCCAGCCGTGGAGAGGGAAATGAGAGAAATTTGTGCTCGATTAGATGCTATGGAGACAAAACAGAGACAAACACTTGATACTGGAGATATCAGTGAGGTAGAAAGAGAGAATGAAAAAGGAGAAGAAGAAGTTGTAGCCGAAGCCATTGCAGAGGAACGTTTGCTAAATGTTGTTGCAAGAATGGGTGCCAGAGAAAAGTTGGACATCTCAATGTATGAAGGAAACCTGGACGTTGAGGAGCTGCTAGATTGGTTTAGAGCTCTAGATAAATAATTCGACTATGAATATGTTGAAGAAGATAAGAAGGTTAAGCACGCTATCACTAGAATGAAAGGACATGCAACACTGTGGTGGGATGAACTGCAGGCTGACAGATGTTGCAAGGGAAAACAAAGAATTAAGAGCTAGGATATAATGGTAGCGAAGATGAAAGACAAATTCATACCCATAGATTATCAAATCAATTTTTTTTGGAGAATGCAAAATTTGAGGAAAAAAGGGATGACAGTGAAGGAATACACTGAAAAATTCTACAGACTTAACATCAGAGCTGGTCATCGCAAGAGTGATGATGAAAAGGTCGCCATATATATGAATGGCCTGAGATATGATATTCAAGATGAGATGAGCATGGTGACAATCATAAATGTGGAAGATTCCTATCAAGTTGCTCTGAAGGAAAAATAAAAATTGGCCCAGAAGCAAGGTCAAAGGGGCAGAGGTATAAGTCAGATCAGAGGCAAAGAAATGGCCCAGGATAGAGTATAGAAGCCCAAGGATGAAGAGAAGAAACATCATAACCACCCAGAAAGGGGAGGAAGTTCACAAGGGAGACAATATGCCGATAGGAACACCTTTTCTCGAGAAAGAGGAAGAGGAAGAGGCAGAGGAGGTGAAGTAAAGTGTTTTGTCTGTGGAAAGATCAAACAAAAATCTTGGGAATGTCTTGATAGAAAAAGGGATGGAGGAGGTGAAGTTCACATTTCAGAAGCGCAGAGGTGAAATGTTGAGGCAGAAGCTGCAGAGGGTGGAAGATCCTTAATAATGAGGAAAATTCTCTTGAAACCAGAGAAAGAGATGGAGAATCCAATCTAGAAGAACAATTTGTTTAGGACTTCTTGCAAGGCCAAAGATAGGGTATGCAAGGTGATAGTTGATAGTGGAAGCACATATAATTTAGTATCCATAGAGATGGTGGAGAAGCTGGAATTGGAGACAATTATACATCCAAGCTCATATAAAGTTTCGTGGTTGCAAAAAGGACATCAGGTAACAGTAACTAAACAGTGTTTAGTTGAATTTAAGATAGGAGGTTATAGAGATGAGATTTTATGTGATGTTATTCCCATGGATGTCTGTCATCTTTTGTTGGGGAGACCTTGGCAATATGACATAAATGTTATTCATGATGGAAGAAAGAACACTTACACTTTGGAAAAGAATGGAAGGACGCATATGTTGCTGCCAATTGAAGACAAGAAGGTGAAAGCATAAGAAAGAAATACTATACTTCTCATGAGTGGGAAGGAAATTCTGGATGAAGTTAGGAAATAAGAAGAAATGCATTTTGTTGTGGTTAGAAAACCTAGAGTCATCTTGACCAGTACCTCGATAGATGATCTACCTGAGGAAATTCAAGAACTCTTGGAGAATTTCGTTGATATAGTGGTGGTCGATTTGCCTTGTTCATTGCCACCCATCATAAGTATAAGCTATCACATTGAACTTATACTAGGAACGAGTTTTCCAAACAAAGCAGCGTACAGATTGACGCCACAGGAGAATGAAGAGGTTAAGTAGAAAGTCCATGATTTGATGGACAAAGGGTTGATTAGAGAAATCTTGAGTCCATGTGTTGTACCAACAATGTTAAGTCCGAAGAAGGATGGCAGATGGAGAATGTGTACAGACTTGAGGGCTATAAACAAAATCACCATCAAGTATAGATTTCCCTTACCTAGGATGGATGACTAGATGGATTGCTTGAGTGGAGCAAAGTTTTTTTCAAAAATTGATTTGAAGAGTGGATATCACCAGATTCGGATGAGGGAAGGTGATGAATGGAAGGCAACATTCAAGACAAATGAAGGGATGTATGAATGGCTTGTTATGCCGTTTGGCTTGATGAACACGCCAAGTAATTTCATGATATTGATGAAAGATGTCTTGAAAGATTTCATTGGGAAGTTTGTAATTATGTATCTCAATGATATACTAATCTTCAATAAGATTGAAGAAGAACATTTAAGACATTTAACTCTAGTGATGAGGAGGTTGCAGCAAGAGAAGTTGCTGATAAATCTAAAGAAGTCGTCTTTCATGAAGAAATAACTCATTTATTTGGGTTTTGTGATCTCTTCAAATGAGTTGAAGATGGATCTGGAGAAGGTAAAAGCAATCAAAGAATGGTCATCCCCAAGGAATATCTTTGAAGTCAGAAGCTTCCATGTACTAGCCATTTTTTACAGAAAATTCATTAGAAATTTTATTGGGATTTGTGCACCGATGATGGACACAGTCAAGAAAAGACATAAATATTTTCATTGGATAGATGAAGTAGAGAAAAGTTTCAAGTTATTAAAAGAAAATATAACTGGACCACCAGTTCTAGTTCTGCCATATTTTAGCAAGACCTTTCAAGTGAGATGTGACGCAAGTGGATTTGAGATTGGAGCAGTATTAAGTCAAGACAATAGACCAGATGCATACTTCAGTGAGAAACTGAATGAGGCCAAAATAAATTACTCCACTTATGATAAATGGTTTTATGGAGTCATATAGGCGCTTAAGAAATGGAGGCACTACCTAGTTCCAAAAGAGTTCGTTTTGTATAGAGACAATCAAGCCTTACAGTTTATAACCAAATAAGATAAATTGAACCAGAATCATGAAAAATGGGTTGAGTTCATGCAGAACTTTACTTTTGTTATAAAGCACATTTATGGAAATGCTAACAAGGTTGTTGATGTGTTGAGCAGGAAATGTTTGATTCTGCAGGAGTTTCGAGTGAAGACCTTAGGGTTTGATAGCCTTAAGGAAATGCACAAAGATGATTCATATTTCAAGGACGCTTAAGAAGCATGTGAGAACCTTGTTTTAAGAGACATGAGCCAATGGATTGAATATTTAATTCAGGATGTAGTTTTATTCAAAGGAAATCAGTTGTGTATCTCGAAGAGTTCTATGAGAGAAAACATTTTGAAAGAAAAGCATAATGGGGGATTGGATGGACATTTCACCCATGACAAAACATTTGCGCAGCTGAACAACTTGTATTATTGGCCAAGAATGAGAATGGATGTGCAGAAATTTGTCAACAGATGTAGAATCTGCCAGCACACAAAGGGAAAAAGACAGAATATTGGGTTGTATCAACCATTGCCAATACTAGAGAGGCTGTGGGATGGGATAAACATGGATTTTGTGTTGGGACTGCCAAGGACGCAGAGAAGGTGTGATTCCATATTCGTGGTAGTCGATAGATTTTCCAAAATGGCACATTTTATTCTATGTCAGAAAACTAGTGATGCAACACACGTTGCAAATCTATTTTTCAAAGAAGTTGTTCGACTTCATGGATTACCTAAGAGTATTGTTTCAGACAGAGATACCAAATTTGTTGGTCATTTATAGAGGACACTATGGAAGAATTTGGGTACAAATTTGTCCTTTAGCTCAGCATATCACCCTTAGACGGATGGACATACTGAGTTAGTAAATCAAATTTTGGGGGACTTATTGAGGAGTTTAGTAACTGAACATCACAGTCAGTGGGATCAGATTCTGCCACAAGAAGAATTGGCATATAATGACTCACCTAATAGGAGTATAGGAAGGATCCCATTTCATATAATGTATGGAATGCATCCAAGAGGAGTGTCTGAGTTAAGAGACTTAGAGCAGAGTGGTTTCAGGAGTGATGGAGCGAAAGATTTTGCAACAGAGATGCATGATCTCCATAGTAAGATTAAAGAGTGGTTGCAGAGTTCCAACCAGGAATACAAGCGTAGAGCAGATCAACACAGGAGAGAGATTCAATTCAAAGTGGGAGATTTAGTTTTGGCACATCTTAGAAAAGAAAGGTTCCCAAGGGGAACATACAATAAGTTGAATATGAAGAATATAGGGCCATGTAAGATCTTACGAAAATTTGAGGCAAATGCTTATGAGATAGAATTACCAAATGATGTCCGCATATCACCCATATTCAACATAGAAGGTATGTATTCTTATAGAGAAGATGAAACAGGAGGAGTAGAGAGTCAGAAGGAAATTCATTGGGTCAAACAGATGCCTGTAGTTGAAAATTCGTAGATGGAAAAGACCATCGATTAAAGAATTAGTAAGAAGACCCGAAGGAAGACATATTTTGAATACTTGGTAAAGTGGAAAGGATACCCGATTGAAGATGCCAGTTGGGAAAGTGAAGGAGATATCCATAAACATGGACAGTCAGTGCAGGAGCTCATGGACAGGATTCCATGAATCTTTCAGCCATAGGAGTATGATGTAGGAGCATCGCCAACAAGTGCGAGTGGAAGACAACTGGATATGCCAACACTCATTTTGAAGAAATTTTTGAATTTCAAAAGAAGAACCATTAATGTAATAGCTGGAAGGATGTATTTTCTTTTAATTTTTTGGGGATTGTAATACAGATCTTGAGCGTTGCTCTCATCTATCGGTTGTGGACATTTATTGCAATAAATTATAAGTAGGTAATAGTCCTTAATTTCGATAAGATAGCTTAAAGTTGTAGGAGGTAAAAACTCAATAAGACTCCCTCATAGATGTATTGTATTACCATTCTCATTGTATGGGCTGTAGAGAAGAGAGAGAGCATAGGAGAGCAGAGAAGAACATAGATTTTAGAAGTTGTATGAGAAGATAGTTGTTGTTGTTGTAGACCATGTACATAAGCATTTGAATTAATATAAGAATGCTTTGATCCATTTTTTGGGTGTATTTATGGTTCTTGTATGCATCTATTGAATGGTGTGTCTACAGTGTATTTTCAGTCTCTTTTATGAATTTGTTTCAATGCCATAGGTATGTGATTTCATGTTGAATGTATGAAGTCTGTGAAGAGAGTATGATTTTCAATTTTTTCTCTTCTTGATAATTCTTGCAAGGAGTGCATCGAAAAGGTTCTGAGTTTATCTCAGAAAGCTCAGGAGAGATAGAATTAACTTATGCCAGTAGAAGTGCAAGTATAGCATAGACCCGTGCAAGGTGTGCATAGGCCGAGGAGAGTCTTAGAATTTTCCAACCTAGGGGAGCAGTTGAAGAATTTCTGTCGCAAGGAGTGTGTGAAGTTGGAGTGTTTTAATAACCAAAGGTTGTTATGGAAGCTGCAAGGAGTGCGTGTAGGATTCCTTAGAATCCTTGAGTTTGCAGCAAGGATCAGGCTCAGGAAGGATATATTCGAGGGAATTTCAAAGGAAAGATGAGGTTTTAAGTCACCTCGTGGAACCAAGCTCAGAAGGGTTGACGCCAAGTTATTTGGCCAGGAAACATTGAGAGCCCATACAGACAGTACAAATTCTTGGAGGGAGAAATGTCGATTTTCGTGAGCCATTGGATCCAGTAAATCTGCGTGGAGGATAAGGGCCGAGAGTCTTTCGACACTCACAAGCTTAGGAGAGATAGTAGTCGCTGATCTCAAGGAGAGATCTTACCGTTGATCCCTTTCGTGGGAAGGAGAAATCAGTAAGTCGGGAGTTGGAAGGAAGAGGTAATTCCACTTCCAGACTCATGAAACAAGAAATTTTGATTCGCGAAGAAAGAATCTAGAGCGTTGGATCATGAGAAATGTGGACCGTCTATCTGGCATAACAGTCATTGCGAGTTTTCATTTCGGGAGAAGGGGAGAGAACTACTTTGAAATTTCTTGATATGTGAAGTCTCGTAGTGCTGGAAGCTGGGCCCCAGGTCACAGTTGAAGGTCACATCAGTGGAGCATTGAAGGGAGGAGCTAGGGATCGTTAAGCCCTAGTTCGGAGTTCGAGAATTGGAGGAGTCGGGGCGACTCGAAATAGAAGTCCCAAAATCACGAAATGTGAAGTTCCTATTAGTTAGGCTTGTGGTCATCGTTGGTGGTCGCATGAGGGGAGCTTGTGCCTAGTGCTTGTTCGCAAAAGGAGACCTATGTTTTTTTTTTTTATGTGTTGAGGGTTCTAGCGTCGACCAAGGATCCATTTTAGCTTAGAGGAGTTTGAAGATCCATAGACTGGGAGGTCAACAGACCCTGCTGAGGTGGGGCTCTGTGTCATAACCCATAAACCTTTAACATCTACTATTTATAATCCTCATAACCCATAACACCTCACTATTATCATTAATTTCAATAATTTTTATAACCCCTTCCCTCCCAAATCCCTATAACCTCTATATCCTAAAACCCCTAACACTTATCCCTTATAACCCCTAAATACTAGTATGTATAACCATTAACCCTTAACACTTATATCCCTAATCCATAATTAGAACATATAACCTCTTTCTCTAAAGTTAACTCTTTTAACCCTTAACTATTATAAAACATAACACTTATAACTCATATCTCCCCTATATTTTACATCCTTTAATATAACTCTTATCCCCTGCAACCCTCAATCCCTATAATGACTATCACCCTTACCTCCACATCCATTAAAAAATATAAACAATATTATCAGTAACACCTATAACCCTTAACACCCATAACTACTAACCCTTACAACCCCAAACACATAACTCATATAACTCCTATAACCTATAATCCCTTTAACTCTAAATATTTATAACCCTTAATTCTTGTAACCTCTAATCACTTTAACCTATATATTCCCTAACTCTTAAAACCCATTTCCTCATACCCCTATCCACTATAAACCTTATACTCTCTAAATCCTATTATATATATAACCCTTATACCCTTAATCCATGATACATAAACTACTTAACTCCCAACCCACATAAACATTACAAACCCTAATCCATATAATCGCTAACTACTAGCTTATAACCCTTAATCTTGTAACTTCTAACTCTTAAACCCTAACACTAATAACCTCTTACATCTAACCCCTTATGCCAATAACCCATAAAACCTATAACTATTAACCCATGTAATTCTTAAAACCTACATATATTAACTCATAATATCATTATTCCTTAGAAATATATAATCACCAACCCCTAACTTCTATAACATCTATAAATCTTATCAGTTATGACCACTATCAGCAAAACCATAGAACTCCTCTCACCCATAGCCTTTAACATAATCTCTAACTTAAATAACCCCTATAACCTATAATCATAATTTGTACTCATTGTGTCCCCATAATAGAGCCCCTATTCCTTGTAAATGGTATAACCCATATAACCCCTAATCTTCAACCACAAACACATATAATGCATATTATCTAAGGCCAATAACCCTTAATTTCTAACTCTTATAACAATTAACTCCAAATCCCTATAATTTCCACCCCACAAATGAAAATAAGTATGTATAACATTAATCCATATACCATGTAACTACTAAACCTTAAACACCATGATCACTAACCATCCCAATATCTATAATGTATATAATAAATTTCATCCTATAGTGTATCGCCCTTAAAATATCATGAAGTTAAAACTTTTAAACTATAATACTAATGATCCTATAAGACATAAACCTTATACTTACCTCTACAACTTTACATACTTAACCCTTATAACACATAACCAATCAACCTTATAACCTACAATATAACTCTAAAACCTTATAACCCTTAACCCCTAACACCTATAACCCTAATAATATGTAATAATTATATCCCTTAACTCCCCTAAACCTTACCACTATAGCCTCTAATCACTATTACCCTACCCTTATAACCTAAAAATGTATAAGCACTAACCCTTATAACCCCAAACCCCTAACACTTATAGCTTCTAAGTTTAAACCCTATAACCCCTTACCCATATATCTCTTGACCCCTAACTATTGCAATGTTTATCACCCCTAACACATGCTTTTTTGTAATCCACTATGTAGAAACTAACCCATATAGCCCTTACCCTTTTAATCATTATCACCCTTAACCTCCTTGAGCCTATAACTATAACTAATGTAACCCCTCACCCTTATAACCCCTGTAATTTTAAACCATATAACCCTTATAATAATCAACCTTTAACATTTATAATCAATACAACACATAATCCCTATAAACTTGTAATCATAAATCCCTATAACCTCTATAACCCTTAACCCTTATAACTCTTGAACAACAAACCTTATAACCACTAGCCCCTAACATAAATGAACCTAACACATAATCTTGATGAACACTTACATGTATCCCATATAACCCCACACCCTTAAAACCCTTCATATAAGCCTTAATGCATATATCCCATGACTTTCATAAACCATACACTAGAACATATATTCTTTAATGTTAATTTATTTAACAATTATAACCCTTAATCCCTATAAAAATTATCTCTACAAATATATATATAAATTATCACTCATGACCCTATATAACCTATAACTTAACCCATATCCCCTACAACTTATAACCTCTATCAGTATCACCCCTAACCCCATAACACCTAACTATTATAACCATAATCATCCCAAACCCCTAAACTCTTAACATGTTTAACTAGTAACCATTATAAATGATAAAACCTAACCCTTAAAACTCATATAACTCCTATAAACTATAACTCATTTTACCCTAAATCTTTATAGGCCTATAAATTTTAACTTATATACCATTTATAACCCATAATCATTATAAAAATCATACCTTCTAACCCCTATAATACGTATCATGCTTATTATCTCAAACCTCAATAACCTCTATCAATAATATCCCCTAACCATGGGAACCCTTAGAATTTATAACACCTAAACTATGTAACCCCTATTCCTTATCCCTTAACTTATATAACTTATAAGCCTTATAAACTTTAACCACTACTATTTATAACCCTTAAACACTAACCCATATAACCTTAATCACCCCATTTATCACCTTACTTATCATATGTTTACTATCACTTTCAATTATCTCTATAGCCCAATGTAATCAATATAAACCTCATAACTTATAACCATTAACACATAATTCCAATAAAATTTAATTTCTAACCCCTATAATCTATAATGATTGGCACATAACCCATATAACCACTAACACTTAACCTGCATAATTGTTAATGCTTAAATCTTAACCCCTAACCCTTGTATTTTCTAACCCATGTAACCTTTGATTTTTATAGCCTCAAATGTTTAACCACTAATTGTTACTAACCCTAACTTTTTTCCATTTTACTAATAATCCCTACCACTAAGCCCCTTGGACCTATTTTTCATAACCTATATGCTAATCTATATAATCATTAACTTTTGTGACTATTAATGCCGATAAAATTTAATCCTTATAACACATGTAGATCTCCAACCCTTGAATTCTATATCCCCTAAAACTTATTACCCTCTTTAGCACCTCAATTACCATCAGAACTCATACAAACATATAATCCTTGATCCTTATAACCATTGACACCTACCCCACATAACATTAATTTATAACATTTATAAACCATAACACCTAATACCTAAGTCATATAACCTCTAACACTTCATTTATATAATCCCTAAAGTGTGAACCTTAACACATAGAACTTATATTCTCAATATCCTAACCCTCGTAACACCTAACGCCTTTAGCACAAAGTCCTCACAACCTCTAGTATTTAAAGATTAATACCTATATCTTAGTAACTCTTAACCACCAATATTAATAACCTTTACCACTACATATATCTTAATACCTATATCTCTGTTAATCTCTAATGGATATAACCATTAACACATATAACGTATAAATAATACATATAATCCCCAAAACATGATTGTTATAACCACTATCATCATCATCCTCTATGCCTCGTAACTACTAAACCATTTAAATCCTCTTAATATAACCCCTAATACACTTAATGTAATTCCAGTCCCTAATATAACCCTCATCACCCCTATAACTCAAATCAAACCTTAACATATACAATCCATAAACCCTTAACACTATAACCCTAACCATTGTAATCATTAATAACAATATATCTCTAACCACTATAATCACTAACACCTAACTCATAGAGACTTTTATATCAACCCCTAACACTTATAACCTCTAATATAATCCATAAAACGTATAACCCCTATCAACCCCTGACACATAACCTCTAATATAATCCCTAATCTGTATAAACCCTAGCACTTATAGCCTATAATATAATCTATAACACTTGTAACCCTTATCAACCCCTAACACTTATAACCCCTATCAACCCCTATAATTTATAACCTCTATTATAATCCCTAAAAATTATAACCCCTATCAACCATTAACGCGCATTACCTCTAATATAACCATATAAATAGTTAAAACCCCTAACACATATAACTTATAAACTTTATAACTTATGTGTAACCCTTAAATATTCTAACTCTTCACACATAACCCTTATAAAATCTAAGACATGACCCTCATAAGCTTCTAAACTGTACAACCTTTAAAACATATGACTCCTAACACCTATGATCTCTAACCCATATTTCCTCTAACCCATTAACCCTATAATTTCTAACTCACATAACCACTATCACACATAACCCATGTAACCCTAATAAAAAAATATAGAACCTAATCTCTAATTATGGTAACACATATCACCTATATCCCCTAATATAACCATTAAATCATACAACCCATAAACCCTATAATTTTTAATATTTATAACCTAACCTCAATAACCCCTTATTCCTAACCTCACACTTATATACTCTTAAGTCTGAATCCATATATCAACTTTAATCCTATAACATGTTATTCGTAATCACTTTTGTAATCCATATATGATGTTACACATGACACATATTAATATAAATCTATAACCCTTAAACCTTGTTACACCCAATACCTAACCCTTATAACCATAACCATTATCCCCTATAATAATCTATCCTTAAACCTTATTACTCCCAACACCTAACCCTTATCACCATAACCACTATCTATGATATATCTTATATAATTGCTAACACCTACTTCATATAACCCCTCTCACCTATATCTCCTTACCACTAACCCATATCAACCTCTAATATAATCTTAAATCCCTATAGATTCTAATCCTTACCACAAATCCATAAACCCTAACACTTATAGGTTCTAAATTTAACCCTTAACGATTGAAACTTATAACATTTACATTTTTATTTATTTCATAACACTATATACCATAACCACTATAATCCTCACATATAACCCATAATTTATACTACATTTATGTTTTATCACCCTCAAACATTATAACCCTTAATATAACTAATGAGAATCATAACCCTTAATTTTGATAAGTCTCAACCCTTATAATCCCTTAATCCATATGGCCCTTATAACTATCAATCCCTATAACCTTTAAGACCCTTAAACATTAATACTTATAACCCCCAATCTGTGTATACCATAACACCTATAATTACTAACCACATAGACCTAGTCCATATAGAAATCAAATCATTTAATCCATTTAACCCCTTAACACCTATAACATCTAATACCTAACATCTAAATTCTATAACCCCTATTTTATAATTACTAACTCTTATAACCATTATTATTCATAACCTCTAATATAACATTTACCTCTTTAACATATTAATTGTTAACATGTATAATACCTTACACCATGACACTATAATCACTATTAACATTATGAATCTAATGATTATAGTCACTGACACCTAACTCAAATAAACCATGTAACCCCTATGAAACCCATATGAAGAATCTGATGTGGAGGAAGCTAACTTTATTAGAAAACTTCAGAAAGGATCAGGGAAGTACAAAGGCAAGCTTCCTTTCAAATGTTTTAATTGTGGAAAAGTTGGTCATTTTGCATCCAAGTGCCCCTATCCCAAGGAGGACCCTGAAGATGAAGAAAATAAAACCAGACAATATCAGAAGAAAGAAAAATTCAACTACAAGAAAAAGTTCTACAAAGGGAAAACAAATTTCTACTCAAAAGAAGAAAACAACAGCTTGTTAGAATCTAGTGACAACGATGAATCTGATGATGATGAAGTCCTTTTCTTAGGTATTGAAGAATCTAATGATATAAAAAAAATTAAACATGAGAAGGAGTTAGAAGATGAAGTAGAAGTTAATATGGAGGAAGAAATTCTTAGTGCCCTGGATGAATTAAGAAAATACAAAACTAGATATAGACAATTGAAAAGTTTTGTAGTTGAATAAAAAGAAAGGCATGAACAAGAAGAAAAGGAGATTGAAAAAATCATGACCAATCTGAAAAAACAAATCTTAGAAGCAAATAAGATCGAAGAAAATCTGGAAATGTCTCTTAAGGAAAAACAAATAACTTGTGAAAAAATGCAGGCAGAAATAGTTCATTTGAAAAAGGATCTGGATGCAAAAATCATTCAAACAAAATCTGAAAATAGCTCTAAAATATTAGATAAAATTATTACAGCTCAAAGGGATTCTGAAAATAAAATGGAATAGGTTATTCTCAAAAGGAAAGCCATGTTAACTCAAAATCTTATGCAGATGCTCTTCGCAGTACATTCAAGAAGAAAAATGAAGAGAAGATAAGTAATGACAAGAGCTCCAGAAAATTACCTCCACTCATCAGGAAAGAAGGCAAGACAATAGCAAATAAGTTTTACCAAAAGACATATCCTCGCATTTTTCCTGGTTACTGCTATGCTTGATCTAATTTTGGACACAAAGCTATAAATTGTAGAGCATATAAAAAGAAAAATATGAAGGTTAAGAATTATGTCCTTAAGGATAAACAAGAAGAAAACCAATTTAAGAGCAGAAACTATAACTCTTTTGAACCTATACAAGAAGGGGACTTACAATGATTCAAATGTCATAACCATGGACATAAATTCATTAATTGCAGACTAATGGAAGTCTCAGAACAACACAAGTTAATTAGAGAGCAGAAGAAACTTTGGAGATTAAAAACATCAAAAAGGGAGTGCCTTATTGCCCTAAAAAATCAAGATGAAAAGGATCTCTGGTATGTTGATAGTGGATGCTCGAAACATATGACAGGTAACAAGGACAAGTTTTTAGACTTAAAGAAACAAAAAGGTAAAGTTACATTTGGTGATAATGCTTCAAGTAACATACTTGGGAAAGGCACTGTGAGCCTGGGAAAAGACAAAGCTATAAATGTACTACTTGTCGATAAATTGAAGCCTAGTTTATTAAGAGTCAGTCAAACCTGTGATCGAGGATACTTCTGTATCTTTGATTCCCAAAAATGTCAAATTAGGAGAGAAGGCACAGGAAAATTAGTTGGTACTGCTCCTAGAACTCCTGAAAATGTATATATACTAGATGCAAAATTAAATGAGGAGTGTCGTATAAATTCAGTAGATGAAAGTTGGATATGGCATAGGAGGTTGGGGCATATTAACTTTGACAATATTGTGAAAGTCAACAACCTTGGTGCAGTAAGAACTTGCCAAAAATCATAAAACCCTCAAATGCTATTGGTAGACATTATCAACTAGGGAAGCAAACTAGGGTAATGTTCAAACTAGGGTAAGGTTCAAAACAAAAGAATACACAACCTCTAAACCTTTAGAGCGTGTTCACACTGACCTATGTGGACCTACGAGAACCAAGAGTCTACAAGGAGAGTCTTACTTTATGTTGTTCATTGATGACTTTACTAGAATGAGTTGTATATGTTTTCTCAAGGAAAAATCAGAAGCACTCAAAAAATTCAAAGCTTTTAAAACCCTTGTTGAAAATGAAAGGGATAAAAAAATCAAATGTCTTAGATTAGACAATGGTAGTGAATTCACCTCAAAAGAGTTTTATGTCTTCTATGAAACTCATGGAATAAAAAGGAAATTCTCTGCTGCCAGAACACCTCAACAAAATGGGATTGCTAAAAGAAAGAACATAACAGTTCAGAAGGCTGCAAGGACTATGCTCAATGAAGAAAAATTGTCAAATGGATATTGGAGGGAAGATGTAAGCACATTTGTATACATATTGAACAGAGGTCAGCTCAGGGTTGATAGTGATAAAAATCCTTATGAACTATGGTTTGGAAGAGCTCCATCAGTGAAATACTTCAAAGTCTTTGGAAGTAAATGCTACATCAAAAGACTAGATGATAGTCTTGAGAAATTTGATGCCAGATCTGATGAAGGTATTTTTCTTGGATATGCTTCAAACAAAAAGGCATATAGATGCTACAATATTAGATCACATAATATTTTTGAAAGTGCAGATCTCAAGGTAGATGATCTAAAAATGATAAGGATAAAAAATCAAGAGACCATATCTGCAAACAAAGATGAAGATGATGATGATACATTCGGCACAAAACTAAAAGAAGTAGAAGAGAATGAAAAAGAAAGGGAAGAAGATGATACGGATACTAGCGAAATTGAGGAAGATAGTGAATATGGAGAGATAAGAGAATAATTTCCAAGAAGAGATACAAAGACACCCTCAAGAATTATTTAGAAAAATCATCCCAAAGAACTGAATATTGGAGATATGAATGATGGAGTGCAAACAAGAAGACAACTGATGTATCAAAGAAAATTAGCATTGTTGTCACATATTGAGTCAAGCTCAATCAAAGAGGCATGTAAAGATGAGAACTGGGTTAAATCTATGAATGAAGAATTGGATCGAATTGAAAGAAATCAAACTTGGGAACTAGTTCCTAAACCAAAAGATAAAAATGTCATTGGAACTAAATGGGCATATAAAAATAAAATGAATGAAGATGGGTAAGTAATCAGGAACAAAGTCAGATTAGTATGAAAAGGTTATGCTTAGGTTGAAGGAGTAGACTATGAAGAAACATTTTCACCTGTATCCAGATTAGAGGCAATTAGGATGTTCTTAGCTTTCTCCAGCTACAAAAAATTTAAAGTGTACCAAATGGATGTCAAATCAGCATTTCTCAATGGAAATTTAGAAGAGGAAGTCTATATTGAGCAACCAGATGGGTTTCAAATAACCAATAAAAGAGACTATGTTTTCAAATTAAAGAAGGAAATCTATGGATTAAAACAAGCACCCAGAGCATGGTATGCAAGGCTAGACTCTTATTACAAAAATAAGGCCTCAAAAGGGGATCAACAAACAACAATATTTATTGCAAAATTGATGGTAATAACTTGATCATTGTGGAAGTGTATGTTGATGATATCATTTTTGGTAGTAATCAAATAAAAATGAGTGAAGAATTTGCCAAAAAGACGCAACAAGAATTTGAAATGTCTATGCTTGGCGAACTAAATTTCTTCCTTGGATTACAAATAATATAGTCCAAAAGGGGAGTTTTTATCCATCAGTCTAAATATGTTAAGGATATGCTTAAGAGATTCCAGTTAGAGGATTGCAAACCTATTAGTACACCTATGACAGTTGGATGCAAACTAAGCAAGGATGATGAGTCCAAAGTTGTAGATACAAAATACTACAGATCAATGATTGGCAGTTTTCTCTATGTAATAGCTTCCAGACCTTATGTCAAGCAAGTTGTTGGGATGGTGGCTAGATTCCAAGCAGAACCAAAGGAGAGTAATGTTCAAGCTGTAAAAAGAATCTTTAGATATTTGAAAGGAACCATAGATCTTGGTTTGTGGTATCCTAGAAAGAACTCATTCACATTAAAATCCTATTCATATGCTGATTGGGCAGGAAGTATAGATGACATAAAAAGTATGAGTGGAGGAGCATTCTTTTTGGGAGAATCACTAGTTGCTTGGATAAGCAAGAAACAGTCCTCAATATATTTGTCTAGCACTGAAGCTGAGTATATTGCAGCAGCAGAATGTTGCACAAAAGTGGAATGGATGAAACAAACTGTACAAGACATCAAAATAGTATTTGAAGAACCCACAATTATCCACTGTGGAAATACAAGCACGATAAGTCTCTCTAAGAACCCAGTCCAACACTCAAAATCAAAACACATTCCCATAAAATACCACTATCTAAGAGATCAGGCTGAAAACAAGAACATTAAATTGGAATATGTTCCAACACAAGAAAAGGTAGCAGATGTTTTTACAAAACCCTTAAGCAGAGATGTATTTGAATATCTCAGGCAAAAATTGGGAGTAATCCTTCTTCCTACCTAAATCTCTCAAGGAAATAATGCATCAGTTGGCACCTATCCAAGGGGAGATAGCAATCAACAACAGAAGGTGTTATTCATTTATGACATAAAAAAGATTGATTGCAGGAGGCTTTAGTGTTGGTCAGAGAAGCAACTATACAGACATATCATATGAGAAGAAACCCTTTGCCATTGATGTCAAAGGGGGAGAGAAACTTCATTAAAAATCCATAAGAGGAAAGCATCATCACATGGGGAGTTTTGTATATGAAGTTAGTGTGTTGCCCTCAATGATAAAGGGGGATATTCTTGGAAAGATTGTCATTGATGTCAGCAGTTGAATTGATGATCTGTTGTTAATGATGAATTACCACAATTGAGATTATCATTGATGTCAAACAGGTATATCGGTAAGAAGAATATGTCAACAGTGTGCAAATATCGAAAGAGAGAAAAGGAGAAGTGAATACTCGAATAAGTTAATCTTAGAAGGGATGGCATCGAGTTCATAGAAAGGAGCCATCGATAATCTCAATGGATGGTAGAGATTGTTGGAGACAACAGGAAAAAATAGTCATGGGCTGTTAGATCTAGCATAGCTGCAAGGAGGATAAGCATTGAACTCGTTTAAACTCCAAAGTTGAGGAGGAGGAGCGACGTGGACCGTTAGATCCAAATACAAAAGGGAGGAGCAATGTGGGTCGTCGATCCGATGAAGAGTGGAATATAGGATATCGGGAAATCAAGAGTCAAAAGAAGGGAGGTGCTATAACCTTTGAAATACCAAAACATGAAATCACGATAAGATAAGGATTGTCGATCAGGAGGAGCGACATGGGTTGTCGATCTGACGAGAGTGGCATACCGGATTTTGGGAATTCAGAGATTGTGAGTTGAAAGAACGAAGCATGCTTCTTGAAATACCAAAATGTGAATTTGTGATCCAATCCAGACCATTGGATCGAGAGTGAATCCTGGCCATTGAGCCAGAGGACACATGGCGTTGGTTCATCACTTTCTTGACTAGAAAGTCAAATACTGGAAGTGCTAACCTTCCAAATAGTGAAACACAAAATCACGATAGAATCATGGGCCGTTGGATCTTGGAAGCATTGGAGGGCCGTTGGATTTGAACCAAAGAAAAATGACATAGCAGACCACATCATCAAGACATGTTGACAGACCATGTTAGCTAAGGACACGTGGCATAATAAGACACTGACAAGTGTCAAGTTGATGCAACATTTCAGGCATGTGAAAATCATGAATATGTATGACACGTGGCAGCCAATAGGCTGGTAACATGTCATTAAGTGACGTAAGCATTTACGTTACTTCGAGAGTCCTACTTCGGGATATTCACCACTAAGAAAATATTCTATAGTCTGGAAGTCTCGAATGCCGAAACTTTGAAAGGGACACGCGTCAGATGATACATAGTATCGAGAGTTTTTCATTATAAGAAAAAACTCCAACATCGCAAAGTCTCGAAGGCCGAAACGATGAAAGGGACTATTGGAGGTCACGAATATTCGAAGGCAAAAATGATGAAATCTCAGTAGCCACACATCTCAATGCCTGATTAAGATACAACCGTTCGATTAAGGAAAGAAGGGATCAGATTAAGGTTTAAGGTGGACCATTGATCTCTTCCATGGAAGAAATGTGAACTGACTGATCATATTGGTGATATCGCAATCGAAAGTTTTGTAAGGAGCAGTGTCTCGAAGTCTGAAGGACGAAAAGATGAAACCCTATGAGTCGTCCATCTCAGTGGGTAATATGAGTCGTTTGAACTGACCGACGATTTCATGATCGTGAGTTTAGTAAAGTGTGAAGTCACGAAGACTCGAATGTCTAAACGCCAAAACCCTATTAGTCGTCTATCTCGTCAGGAGGATGAATCGTGGGCGTTGAATTGATAAGTGATCAAACACCCATTTGGTCTAAATTTCCTTAAGCGTGAGGTCACCTCCATTGGTCATATTGTAAAGAGGTTTGACATTGCAGAGTGTAACGCATTGCCGAAATTAATGAGCCATTGGTTCTGTAATGCATGGTCATGTGAAATGGCTTGAAGGAATCACCTCCACGGAATCAGGTCTGTGTGAAGTAAAAGAGATTTGATATCGAGTATAAAGGATTAAATTGATCCATGATTGTGATCAATTTATGAAAAACCTTCACGGTATAATGAACTGATACACAGTCATGATTAAAAGAGAATAAATCATGAAAAACATGAATAATGATTAAAAAGGAAAAATAATATTAATTAAAGTTTAATTATCATTTTAAAAGAAAAGGTACAATGGTTCAAATAAAGGGACATGATGTTTTAAATTTCACATCCGTTTGAAGAGCATATAAATGAGAAAAAGTGGTGAGAAGAAAGTGTCTCTGCAGTCCAAAAAAGAAGATCAAAAGATGAAGCAGATTCCAGGAAGAAAAGCTAATACCTATGCATTAAGGGTGGTTGGGTGGTGCAAGGGCAGGTTGGTGCCTACAGAGGGAGTTGGTGCTTCCTTGTTAGTTGTAGTTGACTAAACAAGGGGTCGTAGCCTCCTACCAGTTGGTGCTGGTAAACCAAGATCTGAGTGCATCTTGATCATTGGTGTTGATCAAAGAGGAAGTACATCTTCCTCCTATGTAACATGTAAAACAAATTGCAATTAATAGAAAAGAGTTTGTGGTTTTTCCCATTTGTGTTCCACGATAAAATACTGTGTTAAGATTATGTTTTGCATTAATAAGTAAAAATTGATATAATTGTCCTGTCACTGATTCACCCCCCCCTCTCAGTAACATAATCTGATCCTTCATCCTTAATCCTTAGAACTTATATAATCACTAGCCCCTAAGTTCTATAACATATATAACCTATCAACTATGACCCCCATAAAAATTCCCTCACCCCTAATATTTAATTTAGTATCTAACTTAAATAATCCCTATAACCCATAATTCATAATCCTTACCCATTATGTCCTCATAATATAACCTTAAAACATTATAAATGCTAGAACCCTAACCTATATAACCCATAATATTAAACCACAAACTCAAATAACCCATAATCTCTAACCTAATAACCCTTATCTCCTAACTCTTATAGCACATAACTCCCAATACCTATAACTTCCATGTAACATCCCGCTCTTGCGTGCACTGAGAAAACTTATTCTTTGAGGACACTTGCTTGCAAGTGATCTGGATTATTACACTATTGGCCATTTGATTATGATTATGAGGCATTATGGATATGATGATATGTTATTTGTGTATTTACATAGACATGTGATATTGATTGGGTTCTCATGAGTGTGCAGGACCTTGGCCCTCGAGGATGTAGAGGCATCGATGAAACCCCTTGGACTCTGCATCGAGTCAGGGAGTGGACTATTGGGGTTTGATTTTTGTTGATATGACATATGTACATATTATTAGATGTTATGATGATTGATTATTATTGCTGACATGATTCGTTGATGATGCAGGCTGACGATAGCTTTTCAACCAGACTCACATGTGTATTAGAGGGATCACGCACGACAACTAGAGACTTTGAGGGAGAGGTGTGGATAGCAGCCCTGCCACAGCCTACTAGCACTCTCATCGTGGCTCGAATTTTAGGTTAACGATTACCTAGTTCGAGAACACCCACGATGTTATGAGGGAAGACTATGAAAGTCGCTCACGATGATTCTAAGGGGTGCATAATAAGGTAGGGGCATTATTCTTTATATTCCCTTAGTCTCCCACAAGATCACCTGGTGGAGTATTGACTCGAGGGGTTTTTTATGTCTACCAAGTCAGTCAAGAGGCGAGTGTCACCCTTGGAGCATGTAGTGTTTCCTGAAAGGCACATCGTGCAAGGAAAATGGAAAGAGGTGAGTGGCACCCTTGGAGCATGTAGTGCGTTCTGAAGGGCACATCGTGCAAGGAAAACAGAAAGAGGTGAGTGGCACCCTTGGAGCACGTAGTGCATCCTGAAGGGAATGTCACGCAAGGAAAATGAAAAGAGGCAAGTGGCACCTTTGGAGCACGTAGTGTGTCCTAAAGGGCACTTCGCGCAAGGAAAACGAAAGGGGGCTAGTGGCACCCTTAGAGCACCTAGTGTGTCTTGAAGGGCACGTCACGTTTTAACTGGTAAGTGAATAAAACTAGATGGCCTTAGAATGAATGATGTGATAAGTAAGTCTTAAAAGCAATTTTTCCCTAATAAAAATGTCAACCAACCTAGTGAAATTAAAAATCTAGGTGATGCAGGAGAATCGCTCCAACTCAACAATGCGCCAACATTCCATCACATCAACGCTCATTTCAGAGAGAGAGAAGCACCGACCCTCCCATTTTTAAATTTGAAATATAATCCTATAAGGATTCATACTGTAAGGTTGAGTGAAGACTAAGCCATGTCTTTGTACAAGCATAAGTTAAGGTCTCCTTTAATGGATGACAGGTTGATGGCTCTAGGTTCAATTCAGACTAGATGGCCATTTATGAAACTTCAATGTAATAGATGAGGTTAGGTGAAGAGGATAAGCTCGTAGAGCCCCCTTTTGTAAAAAAAATGAGAGGGAGAGATGTTTGTAGAGAGGTCGGATAGGAGAAGAAGAACTCGAGAGAGGTCTTAGAAGCAGAACTTAGGATAGAGTTAGGATAGGAGGTAGAATAGTTCTTGAAGAGAAATGGGACTCTGTTGCAGTCCAGTTTTTGTAAACTTTTGTATAGACACACAAAGATAATAGAAAATTAGTTTTTCCTACATATAGTGTGTTTATGTATTTGTGTTTATTGTTATGCTTTTATGTGTCATTCATGTTTTGAATGTATGAACTGGTGAAGTATTGTATAATTTTCAATTGTTTCTCATCTTTGAGTTCCGAGTGCAAGGAGTGCACATTGTTCGCAAGGAATGCATTAACAGAGGTGAGTTAACCTCAGGAAAGATCAGGAGAGATATCGTTGAACCTTCATCAGTAGAAGTGCAAGGAGTGCACAGGAAGAACTCTGTGTTGAGTTCAAAGAGAAACAGAGTCACTGAGAACTCTGTAGAACTCTACCAGGTGGGCATCGAGCGGGTGCAAGTGTGCACAGAGAGAAATCTTTGTTGAGTTCAGGGAGAAGAGTATCAGAGGAATATACTCATAGAGCTGTTGAACACTCTATCGAGATCTGCAAGGTTTGCATTGAGCAGAGGAATGCCAAGAGAGCGAGAAGAATTTCTTTTCAAGAAATCCTTCGGATCTGAGTTTGACGAAATCTCATAAATGCAAGGAGTGCATGGGAAATCGAAATCCTCTAAGGATCAAGCTCAGAAGAGATAATGCAAGTGTTGGCCCTTGACCAAGTTTTGGGATATTCTTGGTCATGTTGACCTATTTTAAGACTTTGATAGCTTGTCGAAGGAGGAGCACAAGACAAAGCAGAGATCACGAGATCTCGGCCACCTTTTTGGGTTTTTGGGAATATGTAACGAGAATGGGATGTCGGCCCATGGGTTTACCCATGTTTAGGCCTATTTTGCGCCTAGGCTAGATAGAGGAGAGAGGTGTATCTATTTGATGTGAATGTATGCTAAGTGCAAGTAGAGTATGTAAGTGCTTTGTGCATGACTGTAAGAGACTTGTAGAGCTAAGTGCAGGTCCTTGTAGCAGATTGTGGAAGGTTTAGTGTTGTAACACAAGGAAGAAGGATCTAGCGAGCTGCACAGATATTCTATCCTATGTGGAGTAAGGGTTTTTGAGGCTTTTTGCTTGTAACCGATTGACCGAAGACAATAAAGAAGAAGAGTTGGTGGATGTAGCCCCAGGGTGGGGGTGAACCACATAAACACTGTGTTGTTATTCTATGTTCTTGTCTTAATGCGTTTATAACTCTCTTGCTAAGTGCTTTGATAGAGATAGATAAATTCATTCCTGCTTTGTGCTAATGATGTGAAGAATGCTAGATATGACTTCTATGAATGTGCTTAGTGCTTGATATGCTAGATATGATCAATTTACCTTTGATAAGTGCTTAAGTACATTAGATCGATGTGAATGTTTCGATGATTTGTCCTCTCTGCGAAGTAGATATTGGTTGTATAATAATGAACTGACAGTGCTAAGTGATTTCTTAAGTAGTACAATCACATATATGTGTCCCAACGAAGGTTGCAGACACATGAGTCTTGCAACCACCCCTGCCTCTACCTCGGGTGAGACTTCATCTGCTTCACAGGTGTTGCCAAAAGGGTCAGTAGCTAGGGCTTTGTTGGTGCACTATTGTAGCGTTGAACCCTGGGTTTGCCCATGTGCCAACAAATGGTTCCGTTGCTGGGACTTGAAACTGTGATTGTTGGGAACTGAGAAAGAAGAAGATTTGTGCAAAGATTCATCCTAAAATTGTGAAATATCTGTGCATAGATCTATCACTCTAGTGCCCAGTATTCTACTTGATTTACAAAGCTCTGTGATAAAAGAAAGAATCCCAATTTGAAGAAAAGAAGTCGGATCTGAAGGAAAGAAGCAAGATTTCAAAGCTTTGTGCTCCAGGAAAGGTAAACGTGAGAATTTATGATTAAAAGAGGTAATATATGAAAGCTCTGTTCTCTGATAAAGGTAAGAATATTGAAAAGTTTTAGATCTGAAAGCTTTGTGCTCTGTAGAAGTAAGATAAGTGGAAATTTTTGTTTCTAGAGTATGGATCTAGGTATGTTTAATAGAATCTATCCTAGTTTGAAAACTAGGGTATTAATAGATGAAATAAGGTTTCATATGAGTAAATCTGATAAGAATAGTGAAAGATATGTTATACCTATGAATAGAAAGAATGTTTGGACTAAAAAATGGATGCAAGATCCTAGAAAGAATTTGTTGTAGGTTAGCTCCTATGATCCTAGCGCGCAGTACAAGAGAAGTTGGGGATCATTTAAAAAAAAAAGAGGATTAACCCTCTATTACATCTGTAGAAGACCAGGATATCTTACTAAGGAATTCCCTGGAAGAAGACCTAGCTGTCTTTGTTGCAAAGCTATGGACCATAAGTGTTGGATTGCCCTAGAATGATTGCTAAAGTTGAAAAAATGAACCTGAATCAAGAAAACCCTAAAGTAGAACCAGGAATGGTAGAATCTCGGAAAGAATCAGAGAAAGTATTTCTACAGATGAAAGAAACCCTCAATGACCACCGACATATCAGTTTATCAGATATCTTCAAAGAAACAAATGCATCGAAGCAAGAATAAGAGACTTCGACATTGACTATGTTCTGGATGAGGAAACACAGGTGAATATCATGATAGAGAAAACTTGGGAAGCTATAGGGAAGCCTGCTATGATTCCTTCATTAGGAGGAATAGGATTATTCAGAGGAAAATTGGTAAACCTATGTGGGAAGCTCACTCAGATACCTATGAATGCCAATGGAACTTTGACAAAAGAAGATTTTGAGATTATTAAATTTATTGAAGACAACACCCCATTTACCATGTTACTAGCTATCCCTTGGATTGAAAGAGACCAGGCCAGAAGGAAAGAAGAAGAAGCAGTGTTAGAACAACATAAGCAGGATTTAAAAGAATTCATGACTAGAAGGATCGCACAGTTGATTGCAGAACATGAGAACAGATCGAAGCTATTTAACACTAGAAACACAGATGTCAAAGCTACAATAACATTAGAAGACTAATAGAAGACTGAAGTACTTATCCTAGACAAAGAAGAGGTACTACCCCTGAACCCTAGGAAAGAATTCCAACAACACAAAGTAACCAGGTTAAGAGAAGATAAGAATCAGAATGGAAAAAGGCATACTGAGACGAATCTCACTGGGAAGAAGGCTAGAAAGCTAAGTAAGAAGAGGGATAATCTTGAAAAGTTATAGAAAAGAAATTTGCAGGAGGAAAATTTGCAAAATTGGAGCTTCGTCGGGATATCAGAACAACGACACATGACACTTCGCCATGGAGAAGCAATAGAGTTGTTGTGGAACATTATAGCCATTAGATCAATGCTCCGAACAGATAGAAAACCATTTATGGCCATCCATATTGCCATACGACCATTGAGACCGCGCCATAACGGACATAACCGATTTAATGAAGACCTCATACCCGTTGCAAGCGACCCATTGTTGAGTTACCTATTTATCCCACCGCGCCACGCACTGAGAACACTTTTGCCAATTGAGAATTTGAGCCCACAGACTATGTTGAGTTTACACCATGATCATCATGCTTCTGCTCTCTCTCTCATTAATGTGTCTAAGCTACCCCCCCTGAACCTGAGATTGTTAACCCTGAGCGTGTATGTCAGATGAGTTGAGCACTGCAGAAAGAGTTGTTGAGGAACTTTTGATCGACTTGATGACTGAAAGAGTCATGTCGAAGAGAGGATTATCCACAGGTGTACAAGCATCATCCATAAGAGGACTACCAACCTCTCCTTCAACTGCTCGAGCCGGACCATCCTGACCATCAGATGAGAAGTGAACTAAGAAAAGGGATGATCTCACAAATGCTAAGTTGATTCTGAGCATATTACCTACTTATATACCACCTTTGAGTAGTGTTGTAAACCTGACAATGTACCTAGAGATTTTGAATACACCTTGGTCACAAGTACCTCCCGAAGGTGATACGCCCAGTTCGCATAGATCAAGAAAAGATTGCAGCACTAAAGTTTAGTGACTTCAACCTCGGTGACAGGAAGGTCTACAGAATGCTCGCCCCACATAAGTACCTAACCAGAACAAAGGGAAAGAATTTGAAGATCATCCCTCAGTCATGGACCCATAACCTCACGTAGTCCACACTGCTCAATATCATGAATATTTCGCACTTCGGATGACACCAGGAGGTGAATGCATGTGTCAAATTGTTGTTGTCTTGTTACCATGGAGGTTACCTATGGTTAAATTGCCGCATAACAGTAGATCCAACGTTGATAACTCAGATCACAGGGCTGAGTATGCAAGGCCCTGACCCACAAGATTTCTACCCTAGAAAAGCCATGGACTATGCTCTCGCACAAAGGATCAAGGACACTTATGGAGATGTCAAGAAGGGAACACGAGGCTAAAAGGTAGCCTATATCTAGGGTGGCGTAGTGTGCCTAGCCTGTCAATTGATTGTAGGAAAGTAAGTCCGCAAGAACCGACCCACCCAAGTAACTGGTTTTGTAGTCGACCTCGCAGGGAAGTGCGCGGAGGGCCTACAAATGAATTGGGCGAAGTACCTGGTGAACCAGTTGGAACTGCACTGTAGGGAAGTGCAAGGTCAGGGATATGAATTCCACTTCAGCTGGCTTTTGATCCTGATCGCTTTCATTGCGTGGGAGATGCCGGAATATGCAACCTTCCCAGACATCGAGCCCTTTGAACCATTGGCTATGAAGTTCAACACACTGTGGTATTCAAGTGACAAGAATAAACAGTGGCATTCCAATGTTGTATTTCACGCATATTACAACTAGCTGAAGAAAACCATCCATTCCGAGCCTCACATCACACTGAACACTCTCCATAGGTTTCAGCCTTTAATGAAATTCAGTGTAGATCGCCATTTCATTTATATTACATCGCACACTGACAAGCACAAGCAACAACTTCAATATTACTACAAGCTGACATGGGAGGACTTAGAAGAGATGACTAAAGACTGGTCAATGAACCTCCTCATTCTAGTAGATCCTGTGGAGATGTCTAACATTGATAGTCTAGAAGCATTGCATGATACCCCTAGACCCAGCAAGACAAAGAAAAATGAAGAATCCCAAGACGTAAACAATACTTCAGCAAAGATTGCTTCCATATCACCTGAGTAAGGAGATGCCGGAGAGATAGATGGCACATAGGTTGAACAAAATAAAGGTGAGGTTACACTTCCTAGAGACGAGGAGGATCCCTCAAAGAAAAGGAAGGTTTCCCCCCCGAAGCCTTCTTCTTGGAAGAAATTGAGAGCATCTTTGACCAAAATGCAGACTACTCTCACCTTAGATGACTTCAATTTCATTGTAGCAACATTGAACGATGCTTCACTGGATATAGAAAAGAAGAAAGAGCCTCACCAGGAGCAAATATACAATCAAATTAAGGTTGAACTTCAAGGGGTGCAACAAGCACTACAGTCTAGCCGCACAATTTCCACTGCACCTCTGCCATCGGAAACACCAGAACTGGGAGATGAGCCAACTCAACTCCACTGAATCGCTAACATAGTCAAAGCTCACCTTCGAAGAGCACAGGAGGAAATAGTGCAAGCCACCCAGGCTTTAGCACAAGTACAAAAAGACCTGTTGGAGCAACGCAGTGCTGCAGAACGGGAAAGGATTGCTCTCCAAGCGAAGTGGTATGAAGAAAGAGCACAGTTGCAACAAAGAAAGGAACAATTGCTCATGGATGCAACTCGAAGTCAGGGAAAGGGTCAACAGATCACTTCGCTCTGTGACAGTCGTCGAAGTAAAGGTCAAAGAGAGGGTTCCACAACAAGTAGTGCAACTTGAAGAAGTGATTCAACAACTACAACAACACATAGCAGATTTGGAGCTACGCGCAGTACCCAAGACCCTCCAAGATGTAAGAGACCAAAGGGAAGCAACTGCCTGGAGCTCAGTTGAGAGATTGAAGGCCCTTGTCGGGAAGTGCAAGCAGCTGAGTAATCACAACATCCAAACATATGAGAACCTCATTGAGAACCCATAATTACAGGCACTGGAGTCACAACTCCAGGAAGTGAAGCAGCACACAGACACACTACAGGCGCAACTGAAGGCACCGTCAACTGTTGACAGAATGAAGATATCTCAAGAGAAACGCACCACCCAGCAGCAGATCCTTATGATCTAGAGCAAAGTTATGAAGATAACTCAGAAACTCCAACCGATACAAGATAAGGCCTATCAGTTGTTTACAGAGGTGGAAGGCTAGAGAGCAAAACTAGAGCAGGTTAGCACCAGAACAGAACAACGCCCTGAAGGACCTGTGAATGATGCAGTCATTCAATAATTTGTTGAAAAAGAGTGCATAGCATAGCAACAAGTCGAAGCATAACTTCTTACATCAGAGTGACTCAGGATGAGTCACAGGTGAGTGTTGGGGGCATGTTGGTTGATGCAGTCCCCCTACCCTATCAGGGTTCTGCGACCTCCCGGTCTCTGGATCAATCTTCTTTTGAGCCGAAATGGCTCTTTGGGCTCCTGCTAGAAATCTTTGAATGAATCCATAGGTCCCTTTGTCCTCTGGCATAGGTCTTGAGAAAATATGCACGTGCCCCCTTTTCGGCGCTCTTCTCTGTTCTGAACTAGCACACACCTCGATGCTGACTCCTTTCCAACTAGCCCCTTCTTATCTGGTGAGCTCGGGCTATGAACCAAGGCTTAAACAACACTCCTTTCATGTTTTGGAGTTTCCTGATTTCGCGAGTCGGGACTCCTTGTCTCATGACTCCTTCACTCTTGAACTCCCAGTTGCCGAAATGTTGAAAATGGCTTAATGGCTCTGGCTCGTGCTATTCCTCTGAATGCTTTCAGGGTTTCACAATTTCATGAGTCGAGACTCCCTGTCTCACGACTCCTTCACTCTTGAACTCCTGGTTTTCGAAATGCCGAAAAGGGCTTAATGACTCTAGCTCCTCCCTTAGCCTCTGTCCACGTGACCACCACTTTGTGACTACGCTCTTAACGTCAAAGTGCTACTGGCTTTCGCAATTCAGGGAATCGTGATGCAAGCATTCCTCCTATCCTCTGTCTTTTGAATCCCCGGTCCATGAAATGTCGAAATCTCTCTGCTGAGAGATCAACGGTCCATATCTCTCTTGAACCAATGGTTACGATCCCTCTGGATCGACGACCCACATCCTTTCAGAGATTTCCCTAAACCTTGACCACTCCTTTGACTTCTGCCGCATGTATCCTCTGGCTGATACTTGGAACCCACCTTTCGACATTTTTCTCTTCATGATTTCGGGAGTTGTGTTGACCATGCAACTCTACCTATTGAGTCCTGAAACCCCAAAAACCGATTGGGGCCCAACGACTATTTTCCCTCAACCTTTCAGGAATTTTTCCTTTTGCTCTTCGGGATTTCGCGACTCGCGAAAATC
The DNA here is from genome assembly GCA_032191745.1 of Picea mariana. Classification (NCBI taxonomy): domain Eukaryota; kingdom Viridiplantae; phylum Streptophyta; class Pinopsida; order Pinales; family Pinaceae; genus Picea; species Picea mariana. Next base: position 78,122 of record JASDQU010680520.1, read on the forward strand.
CACAGCAGAGAGTTTCCTTACCTTTCAAAACTCTGACTCCCGAGTTCCTGAAGCCTCACCTCCCACATGATCTATGGCTAAGATCTTCCTCGATCTGAAGGCTTTGGATCTTTCAGGATTTCGTGAACCAGGAATTTGAAACTCTCAATTCCAAAATCACAGCCTCCTCTACTTTCTGAACCCCGAAATGCTGAAATGCCGAAATGGGCTCAACGATGATTATCCCCTAACCAAATCTTGGTCCATGTGACTACTTCCTCCATGACCACAGCCCTACTCCAAAGACACGTCACGTTTCACGACTTTAGGGTTTTCAATGCAAAGAGCCCCGGCTCCTTGTCATTGTAATTGCCGAAATGCCGAACCCTAAAATGTCGAAATTCCACTCCAAAGGGGGATCAACGGCTCCTGTTTCTTCTCATCCAACGGTCTCTACTCCTCCTAAGCTCCCAAGCGCTAAATGACACTCATCTTTAACCTTCTAAAAGATCTGCGAGATCCAACGGCCCATGGGATTTCGACACTTCTCCATGAGGTGTCTTCACCATCTGTTTCAACTCTTCTCCTAAGTGACCTCCCAGAGGTTAAACTCCGTGCGCCTTCCTTCAGATCCGATGGATATTGGTCCTTTGCACTAGATCTGACAGCCCAGATCTATTTCTCTTCCTTGTGCACTTTCTTGCGTGCATCTGGATGTAGACTTCAACGACCCAGATCTCGCCTCTCCAGCTGATCTAACGACATGTGTGCTCTACCTTGAACATTCCCTTCTTCCTTTCCCTTGGAAGATTTCTTGCTCCAAAAGGCCTCGACCTTTGTCTCTACTGCGAATCCTGTAACCTTGGCTCCCACCTTTATTCTAAGAGGTGTTCCTCCTCCTGAGATTTATTTCTCTGAACCTCAAAGGTTCCTTCGAACTCTGCAACCTCTTGTAGGACCTTTGCATGAAATGATGCTATCTCTTCTGAGCTTATCTGTTGCTCTGACCTCAAAGTGTCTCTATCCCTTTCTCTCCTTGAAGGGATGTAAGTGCCCCCTGGGAACTTCCTGCTCAAGCATGCTTTGTTGAGCCTGCAGGGTGTTCAGTAACCCTGTGAGTGTCTCCTCCTGTGATACTTCTCTTTTCTCAAAACTCGAAATAGAGTTCCCTAGTGCACTCTATGCACTCGCTCGATGCCCTCTTGGAAGAGCTCTACATAACCTTCAGTAGTTCTGTCTTCCCTGAACTCAAGATAGAGTTCCTTCCTGTGCACTCCTTGCACCTCTACTAATGAAGGTTCAATGCTATCCCTCTTGAGATTTCCTGAGGTTGTCTCACCTCTGTCAACGCACACCTTGCGGACTATGTGCACTCCTTGCACTCAGAAACTCAAAGACGAGATGAAGTTGAAACTTCTGAATTAATTCACCAGTTATGCATTTAAAACATGAAATGCATAAAAACATGCAAACACATACAGACAATTCATGGCAGGAAAAACTGCTCTTCTATTAATTCATAAATGCCTATACAAGGTGTTTACAAAGGCTGGACTGTAACACGTCTTATCTCTCTCTCGAGACCTCTCTGCTCTGGCCTCTCCTCCTCTCTCTCTACTCTCATTTCTTCCTTACAAAATGAGAGCTCCCATGAGCTTATCCTCAACCACCGTCTCTGAGCTATCGCTATCACAGAGCGACTCCTATTCCTATGGCTACATTACACAAAAGGAGGTCGCAAACCTAACTAATCTAGACTTAGCTGCAGGTAACCATTAAAGGAAACCTCAACCACTACCTGTACAAAGGCATGATCTGGTCTCTGTCAGCTTTACAACATTAAATTCAAATTCAAATTTTGAAAAATGAGAGGGCTGTGCCTCTCCCTTTCATGAATGTGCGCTGTATGTGATGGCTGGCTGACGCTTATGCTGAGTTGGAGTGATGCTCCTGCATCATACTCCTCAGCTGGAAAAATTATGAGCTCCTTCTCATGAGCTCTTCTTCTCCAGTGTTGAAATCCACCTAGATCCCAAACTTTCCCTTGGAGTTGTCCATCTGCTCCTCTGCTTCTTTGTTGCTGTTGTTGCTGCCTTGTTGCTCTTGCAGGCTCCCTTATGCTCAGTTTATCGTTGTTGGCAATATCTGCTACTGAACTCAACATCAGCGTTATGATTTCTTCAATTACCTCATCCAACTACTCCAGTGGTTGGATCTCCTTATGCAGTCTCCTCAGCTGCACTTCTTTCTGGCAAATGGGTCGATCAACTAGATCTCCCATGCCATCTTTTCCTTTGTGTCCTCGACTTGCCATCCTGCTGCAAAATTCAACTCTACAGTCTTATTTTCTTGACTGACTTGCTGTTCATTCACCTTCTCTGATAGATTAGCTTCTGCCATTTCCCCTTGTGCTGGTTGAATTCCAGCTTCCTCCAGCTGCTGCTCAGACTAGAATTCTCCTTCATCTTTTTCTGCACACCTCGGCACTACAGTTATCATTTGTTCAGCTCCCTGGCTGAAAATTCTTAGCGATTCCTTAGAATGCTCCTCTGCTAACATCTGCATGACTGTCTCCTCATGGAAGCCATATACTGGCTCTGGATTGTTCAACCAATCCTCCAACATCTCTAACTCCATTTCCCATGGAGTGAGCATATTATTTGCATGCTCCTCTTCTATTGGGGAAAACATTAGTGTCTACTCCTCCTCTCCCTCTATGATAGTCACTGTTGGTTGTCCTTCTTCCGTTGTTGCATCTATAACACATGCTCTAGCCTCAACTGGGCTACTTGGTAGGAATACTTCAATTCCCCCAATGATCAGAATGTATTTCTGACCTTCCTTCTTCAACACTCCTTGCTGATCTAAACTCTCCTCTGAGTTCATGAGACTTTCACATAGCCTCATCTTTTCCCCCTTTCCCACTTGGCATCCTGGGAATTTTCTACTACCCATCTGGTAGTGTATGAGACTAACTGGTCCCATCTCATTCCCCACTTGGAAATCTGAACTTTCACCACTGCCNCTCTTCCCATTGACCACCTAGAAACTCAAAATTTCACTTATGTCGACCTGGCAGTTTATGAGATCAATCGATCCCATCTCCATCAACACTCCTTGCTGACCCTAACTCATTCCTGAGTTCATGAGACTTTTAGACAGTCTCATCTGCTCTCCCTTGCCCACTTGGCAATATGGGATTTCTGCCCTGCCCACCTGGCAGTTTACAAGATCTTCAACTAATCTCATATCATTGCCCTCCTGGCAATATGAATTTCCACTGCTGTCCTCTAATGATCTCATTTCATTGCCCACCTAGAAATTGGAAATTCATCTCTGCCCTCCTGGCAGTTTATGAGACCTGAAACTGATCTCTCTTCCTCATCACTGAGGGTTTCTCCGACTTCTGGCTCATAGATGCAAACCAGCTCTGTGTCATTGAGGATTTCAGCATACCTCAACCATATTTTCAACAGCCTTTGTTGTATTTTGGCCAACAACTCCTTGACTAGCCACTTCACCTTCTTTTTCATGGGCCATTCATACACCCATTGTGTTCTTGCACTCTGTTGCATTCGAAATGAAAGCTCCTCCATCCTCTCTCTTATCTCGGTGAGTTATTTATCCATCTCAACCCTGCTCTTCATATGTTGGCGGTCCTCTCTTTGACCATGCTTATGGCCTTCAGTAGCCATCTTCTTCCCTTTGAATCTTATGATGTTGTTACTTTGCAACTGAGAGCATTTCCATGTCCTCCTACAGCTCACCTGGCTACCTATTGACTGTTGCACACTTTCAAACAATCACCACAGAGCATTAACACCTTGCTTATTTCACTTATTGTATATAGATGAATCTATGTTTTTTATTCCACTTGATGTTACCAGAATTTCTCCTTTCAATCCCTTTGTCTGCTATCTGCAAACAAAATCCCACTCTGATACCACTTGATGGTGTGTATCAGAGTATTTTCTTTATCTACTCAACCTCCATCTGCCTATAGTCTACAGACAGAAAGTTACTTTGATACCACTTGATGCAGTCCCTCTACCTAAGTAGGGTTCTGTGACCTCACGGTCTCTGGATCGATCTTCTTTTGAGCCGAAATGGCTCTTTAGGCTCCTACTGGAACCCTTTGAACGAATCCACAGGTCCCTTTGTCCTCTGGCACAGGTCTTGAGAAAATCTGCGTGCGCACCCCCTTTTCGACGCTCTTCTCTGTTCTGAACCAACACACACCTCGGTGCTGACTCCTTTCCAACTAGCCCCTTCTTATCTGGTGACCTCGGGCTATGACCCAAGGCTTAAATAACACTCCTTTTGTGTTTCAGGGTTTCACAATTTGGCGATTTGGGACTCCTTGTCTCACGACTCCTTCACTCTTGAACTCTCAGTTGCCAAAATGTCGAAAAGGGCTTAATGACTCTGGCTCGTGATATTCCTCCGAATGCTTTCAGGGTTTTGCAATTTCGCAAGTCGGGACTCCCTGTCTCACGAATCCTTCACTCTTGAACTCCCGGTTGCCGAAATTATGAAAAGGGCTTAACAGCTCTGGCTCCTGCCTTAGCCTCCATCCACGCGACCACCACTTTTTTACTACGCGCTTAACATCAAAGCGCTACCGGCTTTCGCAATTCAGGGAATCACGATGCAAGCGTTCCTTCTGTCCTCTGTCTTTCGAATCCACGGTCCATGAAATGCCAAAATCTCTCTGCTGAGAGATCAACGATCCATATCCCTCATGAACCAATGGTTATGATCCCTCTAGATCGACGGTCCACATCCTTTCAGAGATTTCCCCAAACCTTGACCACTCCTTTGACTTCCGCCACACGTATCCTCTGACTGATACTTGGGACCCACCTTTCAGCGTTTCTTTCTTCGTGATTTCGGGAGTTGTGTTGACCATGAAACTCTACCTCTTGAGTCTCGAAACCTCGAAACTCGATTGGGGCCCAACGACTATTGTCCCTCAACCTTTCGGGAAATTTTCCTTTCGCTCTTCAGGATTTCACGACTCACGAAAATCCACAATAGAGAGTTTCCTTACCTTTTGAAACTCTGATTCCTGAATGCCTGAAGCCTCACCTCCCACGTGATATATGACTGAGATCTTCCTCGATCCGACGGCTTTGGATCTTTCAAGATTTCAAAAACCAAGAGTTTGAAACTCTCGATTCCAAAATCACAGCCTCCTCTACTTCTCGAACCCTGAAATGTTGAAATGCCGAAATGGGCTCAACGATGATTAGCCCCTGACCAAATCTCGGTCCATGTGACTGCTTCCTCCGTGACCACAACCATACTCCAAAGACACGTCGTGTTTCGTGACTTCGGGGTTTTCAACACAAAGTTCCCCGGCTCCTTGTCATCGAAATTGCCAAAATGCCAAAATTCCACTCCAAAGGTGGATCAACGGCTCTTATTGATTCTCATCCAACGACTGTTACTCCTCCTGAGATCCTGAGCACTAAAAGACACTCAGCCTTAACCTTCTCATAGATCTACGAGATCCAATGGTCCACAGGATTTCAACACTTCTCCACAAAGTGTCTCCACCGTCTGTTTCATCTCTTCTCCTGCGCGACCTCCTAGAGGTTAAACTCCATGCGCCTTCCTCGAGATTCGATGGCTATCGGTTCTTTGCACTAGATCTGAAGTCCCAGATCTATTTCTCTTCCTTGTGCACTTTCCTGCATGCGTGTGGATGTAGACTTCAACGACCCAGATCTCGCCTCTCCAGCTGATCTAATGGCAGCTATGCTCTACCTTGAACATTCCCTTCTTCCTTTCCCTTGGAATATTTCTTGCTCCAAAAGGCCTCAGCCTTTGTCTCTGTTGCGAAGCCTGTAACCTTGGCTCCCGCCTATATTCTAAGAGGCATTCCTCCTCCTGAGCTTTATTTCTTTGAACCTCAAAGGTTCCTTCGAACTCTGCAACCTCTTGCAGGACCTTTGCATGAAATGATGCTATCTCTTCTGAGCTTATCTGTGGCTCTGACCTCAAAGTGTCTATGTCCCTTTCTCTCCTTGAAGGGATGTAAGTGCCCCCTGGAAACTTCCTGCTCAAGCACGCTTTGCTGAGCCTGCAGGGTGTTCAGTAACCCTATGCGTGTCTCCTCCTGTGATACTTCTCTTTTCTCAGAACTCGAAATAGAGTTCCCTAGTGCACTCTATGCACTTGCTCGATGCCCTCTTGGCAGAGATCTACAGAACCTTCAGTAGTTCTATCTTCCCTAAACTCGAGACAAAGTTCCTTCCTATGCACTCCTTGCACCTCTGCTGATGAAGGTTCAACGCTATCCCTCTTGAGATTTCTTGAGGTTGTCTGACCTCTGTCAACGCACACCTTGCGGACTATGTGCACTCCTTGCACTCAGAAACTCAAAGACGAGAAGAAATTGAAACTTTTGAATTACTTCACGAGTTATGCATTTAAAATATGAAATGCATAAAAACATGCAAACACATACAGACAATTCATGGTAGGAAAAACTGTTCTTCTATTAATTCAGAAATGCCTATACAAGGTGTTTACAAAGGATGGACTGTAACAAGTCTCAGCTCTCTCTTGAGACCTCTCTGCTCTGGCCTCTCCTCCTCTCTCTCTACTCTCATTTCTTCCTTACAAAATGAGGGCTCCCATGAGCTTATCCTCAACCACCGTCTCTGAGCTATCGCTATCACAGAGTGACTCCTACTCCTATGACTACATTACACAAAAGGATGTTGCAGACTTGACTGATCTAGATTTAGCTGCAGGTAACCATTAAAGGAAACCTCATCCACTACCTGTACAAAGGCATGATCTGGTCTCTATCATCTTTACAACATTAAATTCAAATTCAATTTTTGAAAAACGAGAGGGTTGCGCCTCTCCCTTTCATGAATGCGCACTAGATGTGCTGGTTGGCTGGCACTTATGCTGAGTTGGAGTGATGCTCCTACATCATTGGCACTTGACCAAGTTTTGGGAGATTCTTGGTCATGTTGATCTATTTTGGGACTTTGACAGCCTGTCGAAGGAGGAGCGCAAGATGAAGTAGAGATCGCGGGATCTTGACCCCCTTTTTGTGTCCTTTTTGGGTTTTGGGGAATATGTAATGGGAATGGGATGTCGGTCCATGGGTTTACCCATGTTTAGGCCTATTTTGTAATATAGAAATAGACGCTTAGGCTAGATAGAGGAGAGAGGTGGATCTATGTGATGTGAATGTATTCTAAGTGCAAGTAGAGTCTGTAAGTGCTTTGTGCATGACTGTAAGAGACTTGCAGAGCTAAGTGCAGGTCCTTGTAGCAGATTATGGAAAGCTTAGTGTTGTAACGCAAGGAAGAAGGATCTAGTGAGCTGCACAGATCTTCTGTCCTGTGCGGAGTAAGGGTTTTTGAGGCTCTATGCTTGTAACCGATTGATCGAAGAGAATAAATAATAAGAGTTGGTGGATGTAGCCCCAGGGTGGGGGTGAACCACGTAAAAATTGTGTTTTTATGCTATGTTCTTGTCTTAATGTGTTTATAACTCTCTTGCTAAGTGCTTTGATAGAGATAGATAAATCTGTTCCTGCTTTGTGCTAATGATGTGAAGAATGTTAGATCTGACTTATATGAATGTGCTTAGTGCTTGATCTTCTAGATCTGATCAATTTACCTTAGATAAGTGCTTAAATACATTAGATCGGTGTAAATGATGCGATGCTCTGTCCTCTCGGCAAAGTGGATATTATTTGTATAATAATGAACTGACGGTGTTAAGTGCTTTCTTAAGTAGTACAATCACAGATCTGTGTCCCAGCTAAGGTTGCAAACACCTGAGTCTTGCAACCACCCCTGCCTCTACCTCGGGTGAGACTTCATTTGCTTCGTAGGTGTTGACAAAAGGGTCGGTAGTTAGGGCTTTGTTGATGCATTATTGTAGCATTGAACCCTAGGTCTTCCCATGTGAAAATATCAAGGAGTGCATGGGAGACAAACTTATTCTAAGTCCTAAAGCTCAGAAGAGATAGTGTTTTAACAAGCACAGACAAGACCCAAAGTCATCGGGCTCATAGGAGAAAGATCAAAGGTCGAGACCTTTGACACTTAGGAATTCTTCCAAGTCGAGATAAATTTCAAGCGCAGGAGGAGGATCGATAGTAGCCATTAGATTAGCTACAGAGGAAGATATTTGGACCATCCAATATACATCCATACACTAGAGGAAGAGTGTGTATGAGGAAACAGATCTTAGCCATCATATCTGAGCACAGAGGAACAAAAACCATTGGATTCAAAGGTAAGTACACATGCTTTAACCCTTGTGTGCATAGAAGTGTGGACTGGTCAAAGTCCCAAAGCCCTGAACAGAATAGGGGTCATCCATCGTTCAGGGTGACAGGTGGCAAAAGTTCGGAGTTCTGAGAGAAAAAGAGAAGGAGAATTTGGAGATTTGAGATCGTCGAAGCCTGAACAACCAAAGCGGACGATAGTCGTTGATATGGGTTGGACAGGTGTCACCAGATCGTACTCCGGGGTTTTTGAGAAGTTGATTTTTGGAAAGTTTTGAAGTGATGAAGCCCGAAGCATTCAGGGTTGTTGATCCCAAAGGAGAAATGTGGATCGTTGATTTGCGAGGGGACATGTGGAGGATAGAGATTCATTCTATTGGATAACCATTTGATCAGGGAGGATAGGTGTCAGAGTATCCAACACTCTGGAAGGATTCACTCTGGAGGGTTGTGTTTGTTGAGATTTGAGAATCCCGAAGGCCGAAGTCTTGGAAACGATGAGATCCGTCGACGTGAAGGTGGAAACGTGGCACCAGATCTAGATCTCCAGAGGAAAGCGAAGGAGGAAAAGGTTCAAAGACCCCGAGAAGATATCAATTGTTGATCGATAGATCTTCTACTCTGGAATATTTTCACACATGGAAAAGCAAAGGTTGAGAGTTGAAACTCTCGAAGGCCGGAAAGCTAGAATCAACCATAGCCGTTGATTTGGAAGGGAGCTACATGTCGACAGATCATGGAGATATGGGATCGCTTGTGGAAGGAAGAAGAAGAATGAATGAAAGGGGATTTGATAGTATTTTTTGATCATAGATCATCACCGAAAGAGAGATATCAATGGATGGGAAGGATTGCGGGGCCATGACATGCTCAGACATTAATTTTCCTTAAGCGGGCCACAATTTCAACCATGGTTTTAAAAAAGGGATACATGGAAGCTGGAGGTGAATTGCATGGCGAAAAGTGGGTGGGTATAAAACCACTCTTTGACACGCCCGCAATCACGCGTTTGCGCAAGGACACAGCCCGGGGCCATATGAAGAAGGGGATAATCGCCGAAGGATCTAGTGCTTGAACCTTAGTGTTTTGGAAGCACACAAGAATAGCTTGCGGGTCTGATAGAACCTGCACGTAGAAAGAAAAGGGGCCTATGTATAATTGATTTGGGTTCAATCAGGAACCCAAAGAGTCAATTCGAATCAGAAATTAGAAATATCCTAGACTAAGAGGTCACAAAACCCCAAGAGGGGAGGGGGGTTGCATTAGGTGGTATCAGAGCCAGGATTTTTGTCTGTAGATTTCAGGCGAAAGAGAAAGAGGAGAAGGCTGAATTTTGTTTGTAGAGAGCAGAAAAGAAGGCAGAGTATTGATGCTCTGTGATAAGGTTGTTTCATGTGTGAAACAACAAAAATTTAAACAACCAGTTGAGCTGTGAGAGAATATGGAGATGCTCTCAAATGTAGAGTGATCCATTGTCTTTCCCGGAGGGTAGGTAGAAGGTGAAAATGGCTACTGAAGGCCATGAGCATGGTCAAAGAGAAGGATACAAGAAGAAATGAAATCTAGAGATGGATCTGGAGCTCAATGAGATAAGAGAAAGGATGGAACAACTAGAATTAAAGATGCAACAAGAGGCAAAGGTACACTAGAGGTACGAATGTCCTCTGAACAGGAAGGAAAAATGGCATGTTCAAAAGTTGTTGGCTAGAAATAAGCAACAAGAGTTGAGAAGGTGGCTGAGGGAATTATAAAACCTCAGTGAGACAGAGGAGGAACAGATTCACATCTATGAACTAGAATTTGGGAGACACCTCAGTGATGAGGAGGAGGTGAGATCAGATGAAGATCTCATAAACTGCCAGGTGGGAAAAAATGGGCTTTAAAGTTGCCATGTGGGAAATAGAAAGAGATCAGTGGAAGGTCTCATATACTGTCAAGGGAGCAGTGTTGAAAGTTCAGATTTCCAAGTGGGCAATGAGATGGGATTATTTGATCTCATAGACTGCCTGGTGGGCAGAAGAGAAGTCCCAAATTTCCAGGTAGGCAGGGAGAAAGAAATGAGACTGTCAGAAAGTATCAGAAGCCCAGAAGTGGGTTCAGGTCAGCAAGGAGTGTTGATGGGTGAATATTCATGTGGGTTTGCAAACCATGTGAATGAATATGATGAAAAGTTAAATACTTTCACCATCAAAGAAGAGGATCAGAGGAGCATTTTGATTATTGGAGGGATCAAGAAATTCCTACCAAACAACCAAGTAGAGGCCAGTGCACATGATGAAAATGCACCAAAAGAGGAAGGAAAAATAGTAGAAAATGTCAAAGAGGAAGAAATGGAGAAAACATTGATGTCTACCCCAACATATTGAGAAGAGAATTCAACATAATTGCTCAAAATTTTCAGCCAGGAAGATGAATATGAGATGATTGTAGCACTGGATTTTGCAGCAGAGGAGGAAACAGACAACATGGATTTTTTTGAGTTGTATGAGGAATTGGAAGCCCTAGAGAGAAGGGTAATGGTGCAAATCTTGCACATCCGATAGGTCAAGCTGGAAGCAGATGGAGGAGCATACCAGCCAGAGGAGAAAGAGGACAACTCCAAGGGAGAGTTTGGGATCTAGGAGGATTTCATCACTGGAGAAGAGGATCTCATGAGTGGGAGCTCATGATTTTCCTATAAGTGGAATATGATGCAACAACATCGCTTCACCTCAGCAACGTGCTAGCATTCCAGCACATCAGCTCTCATTTCAGAGAGGGAGAGTCACCATCCCTCCCATTTTTAAATTTGAAATATAATCCTATACAAATTCATGTTGTAAGGTTGAGTGAAGACCAAGCCATGTCTTTGTACATGCAGAAGTTAAGGTCATCTTTAATGGCTGATAGGTTGATGGCTCTAGTTTCAATTCAGACTAGATGGCCATTTATGAAACTTTAATGTAATAGATGAGGTTAGGGGAAGGGGATAAGCTCATAGAGCCCCCTTTTGTGAAAAAAATGAGAGGGAGAGATGTTTATAGAGAGGTCGGATAGGAGAAGCAGAACTGGAGAGAGGTCTTAGAAGCATAACTCAGGATAGAGTTAGGACAGGAGGTAGAATAGTTCTTGGAGAGATCTTGAGAGAACTAGCACTATGTTGCAGTCCAGTTTTTGTAAACATCTGTATAGACACACAAAGATAATAGAAAATCAGTTTTTCCTGCATATAGTGTGTTTATGTATTTGTGTTTATTGTTATGCTTTTATGTGCCATTCATGTTTTGAATGTATGAACTGGTGAAGTATTGTATAAGTTTCAATTGTTTCTCATCTTTGAGTTCCGAGTGAAAGGATTGCACATTGTCCGCAAGGAATGCATTGACAGAGTTGAGTTAACCTCAGGGAAGCTCAGGAGAGATATTGTTGAACCTTCATCAGCAGAAGTGCAAGGCATGCACATGAAGAACTCTATGTTGAGTTCAGAGAGAAACATAGTCACTAATAACTCTGTAGAACTTTGCCATGTGGGCATCGAGTGGGTGAAAGTGTGCTCAAAGAGAACTCTTTGTTGAGTTCAGGGAGAAGAGTATCATAGGAAGATACTCATAGATTTTTTGAACACTCTGTCAATCTCTACAAGGTGTACATTGAGCAGGAGGAATGCCAGGAGAGTGAGAAGAATTTATTTTCAAGAAATCCTTCAGATTTGATTTTGACAAAATCTCAGAAACGCAAGGAGTGCGCGGGAAATCGAAATCCTCTAAGGATCAAGCTCAGAAGAGATAACACAAGGAGTGTGTGGTAGACAGACTTATTCTAAGTCTTAAAGCTCAGAAGAGATAACGTTTTAAGAAGCACATATGAGACCCAAAGTCATCAGGCTCACAGGAGAAAGATCAAAGGTCAAGACCTTTGACACTTAGGAATTCTTCCAAGTCATGAGAAATTTCAAGCTCAGGAGGAGGAGCTACAACAACCGTTAGATCAGCTGCATAGGAAGAGATTTGGACCATACAATCTATGTCCAGACACTAGAAAAAGAGTGCCCAT
>JASDQU010680520.1:90495-108343 GCA_032191745.1 Picea mariana
GGGATTTCCATGGACGAAAGGGGAAGATGAGTTCATATATACCAAACTTATGATCTTAGGAGAGGGAATGGAGCTTGAGAATCATACCAAACTTATGATCTCATGAGTGGTATTGGAACATCAACATTCTGTGTGTGGACTGTTTAAGCAAGGGTTTGGACAAGGGGAACTTGATGAAGCTGCTACACTCACATCTATGGTTGTAAGTTTTCTTCATTGTTGTTCTCATTAATATAATATGCTTAGCATGTTTCTTTCAATTCTGTGTTTGATCTCACATGAATTTGTCTCTAATAGATAGATCTATTTCGAGCTAATCTTAGTAGAGTAGGAAGTTATTTGTACTTTTGTTTGTCTACAGGGCTTATCAAGGAGTTTAAGATTGGATCTCAACTCGGATTGTGTGGGGAAAAACACCAGTAAAAAGGTATTTCTTTTCTCCTTCCTCCTCACACATTAGTTTATCTAGATCTAAAAGGAAGTCAGCATCCATTTTAAGCATATTCTATATTAAGAGTTAAGAGTCTAGCTCTCAAGAGGAGATCTACCTGTCCACGGGGAGATTTTCCTACAGCACACTCTGCACTCAACCTCCTGAGATTTCGAACTTGAAACAAGTTCCCTCTGCACACACTCCTTGTGCTCTAACTAGCCTTCAGATGGTTGTTTTTCAACACTTCGTTTGAGTGTTGTCCTGATGCACTCCTTGCATAGGTCTTCCTCTAGAGTGTTCAGTAATTCTGTTTCCCCCATTTCACTTCCTTGAAGGGATATAAGTGCCCTCTTGGCGACTTCTACTCAAGCACTCCTTGCTGAGCTTATAGAGTGTTTAGTAACTCTATGAGTTTCTTCTCATTGACACTTCTCTTCCCTCTGAGCTCAAAATAGAATCCCCTTGTACACTCCTTGCACTCGCTCGATGCCCACTTGGAAGAGCTCTATAGAATCCTCAACAATTTTGTCTCTTTGTGCCTTCCTCTGCACAGTCTCTCCTCCAAGGTGTTCAGTAACCTTGAGGCTTCTCCATTGAGTTTAGGATTCCTCTGGTGTTCCCTCTTGACACATTCTTTCCTGGATTCAACATAGAACTCAGATGTGCACTCTTTGCAGTGGCTCATAGAGTCCTCAGCACTCTATCATGCACTCTTTGCATTTATCCATAAAGAACCCAGAGTGAAATCAACAACTCACAAACAAAATTTTTTGTCTACACCCTGCAGATGGAATCTAACATACATCTACAGCATAAAATAACATACACAGGACATTCATCACATATACATAAACACATAGAATCATATGCAGGAAAAACTGGTTTTGTATTAATCTCATAATGTCTTTTACAGTGTGTACAAAATCTTGGAATGCAACAGAGTCTCGACACTCTCCTCTTCTTCCTAATTCTTCTCTCTCTTATATGAATCTAGATACAAAAGATCTTTTCTAAAAGAGGGGCTCCTCAAGCCTTTCCCTCCAAGCTACCTACTCTCATTAATTACATTGAATTACATTCAATGGCTATCTAGTCTGAATCAGATCTAGATCTTATCAGCCTATCAACCATTAAAGGTGACACAAACTCTTGCCTACACAAAGGCATGGCTTTGGCTCTTCCATCCTTACAAACATTCAATTGCATTTAATACAATTTGAAATTTTAAAATGAGGAATGGTGCATCTCTCCTCCATTGAATATGAGCTGATGTGATGTCTAGCTGGCGCATTGCTGAGGTGGAGTGATGCTCCTACATCATACTCCACTACCGTGAAAAATTCATGAGCTCCTACTCATGAGATCCCCATCTATGTTGAAATCCACCTGGATCCCAAACTGTTATTTGGAGTTGTCCATCTGTTCCAATTCTTTTTTGTTGTCACTTCTGCTTCCCTACTGCTCTTGCAGGCTTCCTTCTTCTCAACTTCCCTTTGTTGACTACTTCTGATGACCTCAAAATCAGCCTCCTTATCTCTTCAATCACCTCATCCAGTTGCTTTGCTAGCTGGCTCTTTTTATGTAGTCTGTTCTACTGCACTTCCTCCTTGTCGATGGGTAGATCAACTTGATCCCCCTTGTGATTTTCTCCATCTCTTGTGGCCTTAATTTTCCACTCTGTTGCAAACTACAGTTCTGCAGTCTCATTACTGAGTTGTTTCTTAGCTTCTCCTTCTGACAGATTTGCTTCTTCCATTTCTCCTACTGGCATATCTCCAGCTTCCTCTAGTTTCTCCCCAGACTGGAATTATGCTTCATCTTCTGTTGCATGCTTCAGTGTTGCAATCATCATTTGTTCAGCTTCCTAGTTGAAATTTCTGAGCAATTTTGTCGAATGCTCTTCTCTCGAAATCTGCATGACTGTCTCCTGGTAGTCATCTACTGGCTCTGGATTGTTCAACCAATCCTCCAACATCTCCAACTCCTGCTCCCATGGAGTGAGCATATTAACTGCATGCTCTTTCTCTTCTGTGGTGGAAGACATCAGTATATTCTCCTTCTCCTCCTCTACGACAATCATTGTTGGCTTTCCTACCTCTTTTATTGTTTCATATGCAACACATGCTCTGGCCTCAACTGGGCTATGTGGAAGGAATACCTTGATCCCTCCAATAATCAAAATTCTCCTCTAATATTCCTCCATCAACTCATCTTGCTTATATGAACTCTCAGCTGAGTTCATCTCTTCTCCCTTGCCCACCTAGCAATATGGGGTTTCTTCCCTGCCTTCCTAGCAGTCTATGAGATAAATTTATCTCTCCATTGCCCACCTGAAAACCTAAACTTTCTTCACTTCCCACCTGGCAGTCTTTGAGACCCTTGTCTAAACTCTTCTCCTCATCATCACTGAAACTCTTCCCAAATTTTGGCTCATAGATATGAACCACTTCCTCTTTGCCTCTGAGGCTTTCGACATACCTCAACCACCTCTTTAATATTCGTCGCTTTCCTCTGGCCAACAATCCCTTAACTAGCCACTTCACTTTATTCTTCATGGGCCACTCATACACCCAATGAACTTTTTCATCTTGTTTCATTTTAAATGCAAGCTTCTCCATCTGTGCTCTTATCTCAGTGAGCTCTCCCTCAATATCGGCTTTGCTTTTCTGCTGGCGATATTTTCTTGGACCACATTCATGGCCTTCAGTAGCCATATTCTTCCTCTACCTGCCCTCCTGACAAGTTTGTTATTCACTCTACAACTGAGAGCATATCCATCTTCTCTCATAGCTCACCTGGTTGTCTGTTGACTGCTGCGGGCTTGCAAAAATCCTTCACATAGAGCCTTAGTACTCTATCTTCTTTTCATCTGTTTTCCTTAGGTGAACTTATGCTTCTAATCCCACTTGATGTTACCAGATTATATGTTCTATCTCATTTGCATGCCTCTGCCTATTGTCTACAGACATAAATTATGCTATGATACCATTTGATGTATCCACCCCACCTTGGTAGGGTCTGCAAACCTCCCGATCACTTGATATTCGATTTCATTGAGCTGGATTATCTCTTTGATTCCCTGCTAGAATCTCCCTGAAACAATTATCCACGTGCCCTTATGAAACTTCGCCCACACGAATTAGCACTAAGCACAAGATTCCTCCATGTGACCAATGGTTGTGACCATACACCTATCCAAAAGCGTTCCACGACTTGCGACATCGGGTATTTCACTGTGAGCCAACCTGACTCTTCCCTTTTCCAAAACCCTAAATAGCGAGTTCCGCTCGCCAAATAGACAGTGCACGATCCCCGTGATCCAACAGTCATGATCTCTCTTTCGTGTATCGAGACTTCATGTTTCACGGTCCACGTTCTCTCTTTGATTGACAGCTAGAATCAAATCATGAACTTGGATTTTTCGAATCAATGAAACGTTGATCTCTCGCCGCGTGTCCCTTCTCAATGGACGGTCCCGATGATTTTAGAACTTTTGGACTTCATAAAGTCCACTCTCCCGTGCACCTTCAAAGGGTGTAAACCTCATGCATGTTCCTATGGATCCAATGGTTGTTGGTCCACATGCTCAGATATGACGGTTGAGATCTGTTTCCTCTTGCGTGCTCTTCTGGGTGTCTAGACGTGAGATTCAACGCTCTAGACCTCTTCCTCTGTAGTTGATCTAACAGTTGTTGTCACTCCTCCTCCTGAGATGGAAATTTCTCCCGACTTGGAAGAATTAGAGTGTTTCAAAGGCCTCGACCTTTAATTCCTCTGTGAGCCCGACTACTTGGGTCTCATCTGCATTCTCAAGACGTTGCCTCTCTTGAGATTTGGAAATGAAATCAAACCTCGCCTTGATGCTCACTTTCACTCTGTGTGCGACTTTGTACTATATCTTATAATCTTCTTGAACTTGCTCAGTTTCTAAGGGACTTGGCCCTCTACTTCCTTAGAATACTTCTGGTGCTCTCCTGACACACTCTGTGCTCGACCTACTAATATTTTGAACTTGAAAAAAGTTCCCTCTGTGCACACTCCTTATGCTCTAACTAGCCTTCAGGTGGTTTTTTTTCAACACTTCGTCTGAGTGTTGTCCTAATGCACTCCT
Organism: Picea mariana; assembly: GCA_032191745.1. Taxonomy (NCBI): domain Eukaryota; kingdom Viridiplantae; phylum Streptophyta; class Pinopsida; order Pinales; family Pinaceae; genus Picea; species Picea mariana. The sequence continues at coordinate 95,040 of JASDQU010680520.1, forward strand.
TGCACAGGTCTTCCTCTAGAGTGTTCAGTAACTCTATTTCCCCCCTTTCACTTTCTTGAAGGGATATAAGTGCCCTCTTGGCGACTTCTACTCAAGCACTCCTTATCGAGCTTACAGAGTGTTTAGTAACTCTATGAGTGTCGTCTCCTTGACACTTCTCTTCCCTCTGAACTTGAAACAGATTCCCCTTGTGCACTCCTTGCACTCGCTTGATGCCCACCTAGCAGAGCTTTATAGAATTCTCAACAATTCTTTCTCTCTGTGCCTTCCTCTGCATAGTCTCTCCTCCAAAGTGTTCAGTAACCTTGAGTCTTCTCCATTGAGTTTAGGATTCCTCTGGTGTGCCCTCATGACACGGACTTTCCTAAATTCAACACAAAACTCAAATGTGCACTCTTTGCACTGGCTCATAGAGTCCTCAACACTCTGTCATGCACTCTTTGCATTTAGCCACAAAGAACCCAGACTGAAATCAACAACTCACAAAAAACAAATTTTGTCTACACCCTGCAGATGGAATCTAATATACATCTACAACATAAAATAACATACACGGGACATTCATCACATATACATAAACACATAGAATCATATGCATGAAAAACTTCTTTTGTATTAATCTTGGAATGTTTGTTATAATGTGTACAAAAGCTCGGACTGCAATAGAGTCTCGGATCTCTGCTCTTCGTCCTAGTTCTTCTCTCTCTCTTATGAATATAGATACAAAAGATATTTTCTAAAAGAGGGGCTCCTTGAGCCTTTCCCTCCAAGCTACCTACTCTCATTAATTACATTGAATTACATTCAATGGCTATCTAGTTCGAATCAGATCTAGATCTTATAAGCCTATCAGCCATTAAAGGAGACACCAACTCTTTCTTGCACAAAGGCATGGCTTTGGCTCTTCCATCCTTACAAACATTCAATTGCATTTAATACAATTTGAAATTTTAAAATGAGGATTGGCGCCTCTCTCATCCATTGAATATGCATTGATGTGTTGTCTAGTTGGCGCATTGTTGAGGTGGAGCGATGCTCCTGCATCAAACCCCTATAAACTCTCACATTTATAACATATAATATATCCCTAAAACACTATAATTCTTATCTCTTGTAACTCATAAACTATAGCATCAATAACCTCTATCATTAACCATTAATCTTTATAATCATTAACTATTATAAAACATAACACTTCTAACCCTAAACCTTATCACCTCTAAACACTAAACTCTAAAACATGCAATATAACCCATAACACTAATAACCTAAATATGTTATACTATGTATAATGATCCATAACATTAAATCAGTATCACCCCTAAACCCTAGACCGATAATCCTTATAACCCAATATAATGTGTAACCCTTATAACCATTTATAATATAACCTTGATATCCCTTAACCCTTTAATTTAATCCCTAAGCCATAAAATTAAAACCTCTATAACTCTTAATCATATAACTTATAAAATTCTTACTCCTTATAACATGTATACATAACCCCTAACACTTATAGTTCCAATATCCTCTATCCTAGATAATTTATGTCATTATCACTCTAAATCCTTACAATCCCCAACATTTCTAACTATAACCTTCATAACCTCTACCAACTATATATCTTATTTACCCTAACTCTACAAACCCTAAACCTTATTACACCTATCATCACTAACTCTTGATCTATATAACCCATTGAGCATGATAAACCTTAAAACCCCTATAACCTAATTACACATATAACCTTAAGAATCCTAGTTATCACCTTAATTTATTATATAACCCCTAATCCATTTAAACCACTCTTAATTCCTAACACCTATAATGTTTAACCATTACAACCCTAATTTAGATAACCCATATATTTCATAACTTAATTTAAAAAACCTTTGACCCCTAATATTTAATCCTTGAACCCTATATCTACTAAACCTTTAGCCATAACACATATAACCCTTAACACCTACTATTTTTTTTACCAATTAATACATAATGGGATCTTCTCCTTTTCTTTAGAATATTTGAATGTAAGGAATCCCAATTGTCAACCACAATAGCACTTGGAAAGAATAAGTGACTCGGTTGTAATTAAACATATGATATATGGCCTCCATGTTGACAACATGCTTTATGAATATGATTCAATCAATTGAGATAACCTTTTGGGATAATCCTTAACATGTGCGTCACTCTTTTAATCCCTAATCCCTAATCCCTATAACCCATGTAATCCTTAAACTCTATAACATCCATAACGTATGTTACGAGGAAAATCACTCTATGGCATGGGGTAAACAACAACAGACAGAATGGCATGTAGAAATAAACTCTAATATCAAGTATGCTATATAAATGAAATTCTAACATGACAAGATCAAGAGCCTACCTCATCCGTACGTTCGATGAATACCATTGTTGATCACACAACTCAAAGATTTATACCTGTAAATTGTCCTCGACAACCAAGATATGCAATCATATGGTGATAATATATTATTAGCATATAAAATATCATAATCCATTAACATTCATGAAAAATAAGCCCATGGAATAATAATTCAAATATTTGCAAGATATCAATTGGATGAGAAAAGAGTATTTATATTAAAAATGATCAACAAAAGTGTATAAGTGACAAACTTCTGTAACGACACACATCGGAACTGAGACATTAAGTCCCTCCAGCTGGGCCTCCACCACTTCAATCCTCCACCAATGGCAAGCTCATATATGGGAGACAATGAGGTTCCAAGACACTACATTAATCCCGATGTGTGAATAAATTTCTTTTCGTCGAACACAAGGGGAACCCCCCATTCAGCGACCAATAAGGAGATGTCGATTATTGGGTTCAAGGTTACCTACCCATAATGAAAGTAGGACCAGGGTGCACGGTAGGACTAGAACTTCATGTGATTCTCAGACACACTGGGTGTATGGTTGACATGCAAAGTCAAGAGTTCTAAGAAATGGATGAAACGGGATTATAGACATCCTTTGAACAAGAGCATGAGACATATGGATAACTTAGGAAGCATAGACTTGTGATAAATATTCATGATGTAGGAGACATCAACAAACTCTCCATAGGGATTGGAAGAATAACTAGTCGGAGGAGTAAACTATAATTAACGCACTCAACTTCGTAAGGTCATACTAAACCCAAACTTTGGAAGAAAATGGAATCAAAAGTTTGTGCTCTGTTCAAAGGAGACAAGACTACTGCCAATATGAGATGATATTCTTTTCCCACCTGTCTTTTTTTGTTTTTTCATAGGCAAATAAATGCTATGATACAAGAGAGGAAATTAATGTCGTGAGTAAGAAACTAGCTCCAAGCATTGGAACATACTTTTGCTCAATGAAAGGAATTGCATGTGGGGCATGTACACTCGGGGGAATATTTCCTCTTAGGGTACAGGGTGTCAAGCTAAAAAGGATATAAATAAGTCTTTGCTTGGCTAGTGATGCAAATTGTTGAGGTAATAGGCTTATAATGAGAAAGCGTGATGCAAACCCCCACCACTACTAGGGGCTCGTGCGACCTCCCAGTCTAAGGATCATTCACACTAAGGAGATGAATTAGCTCATGGGTCCTCGTTGAACCCACATAATTCTTTACTATAGGACTTTTAACTTTTAATTGCTCAAAAATTCAGATTCATGAGGGTCTTATCACTTCAGCGGAGAATTCAACATGACCACGGGTCAAAACCATAGGCTAAACTCTTTAATGGCAGGAGCTCAAGAAATTCAGAGCTCTAGGCTTCAAAAGTTCTAACAACAACACACTACGATTCCCCCGAATGTTGAATTCATGAATAATCAAACAAAGGAGGGGATCAACGACTCATGCTACACACTATGATCTATGGTTCACAGAAATTTTGGGACTCCGGGCTTTGGGAGTATTCCCTGTTTAAATGTGGAATGCCTTTGAATACACAAACCTTGAAGTTACGGATCAGAAGGTTGATGTTCGCCTCAGATCAACAATCTTTGCTTGCTCCGGGATTCGAGTTTTTTTCACACCCTGAACCACACTTTCCTCTGACCCGCAAAACGTCGAATTTATGAATGGATTGGGGATCTACAGTCCCACTCCATTCTAGAACTGTTGACAAACTTTTGTAACAATACACATAGGAAATGAGAAACTAAGTCCCTCCAGCTAGGCCTCCACCACTTCAATTCTCCACCAAAAGAAAGCTCATATATGGGAGAAAATGAGGTTCTCCATCAAATAAGGAAGAGCTTGGGGGATGAACAATGTGTTCAGACTTTCAAGGATAAAGGGATGCAGACTCAATGTGAAGTGAAATTTCTCCAAAGTATCTTTTCTCTCAAAAGTTGAATTCTCTATTTTTCCACAGCTTGGATATGGCCCAATTTATAGCCTTCAAATAGAACTAAATGGCTAATTCAGAATTTTTCCAGTATATGGAAGGTCAAGGATCATGGATCGCGTGAATTGACATGGAACTCGACACAATTTTTAATTTTGAGCACCAAACTCAATGTATGTGGGTTGTAATGGAGAAACTTGCGTATACACATGCTATCTAACTGGTAGGGTGCGTATATGTCGAAAAATATGATTTTTTGGCTATGGAAAGTACAAAATGGGACTTCAAGTTTGCATAGGGAAAGGGAAAGGCCATCCAAGCAAGTTGCATGGGGTGAGGCAAAATTGGCTATAGCGACGTATGGACCATAACCCCTATAATTAATCTCACTAAAAATCATATAACCCCTAGTATATACCTTATAACCCCTAGGTAAAACCTCTATTGTTATTGGATGATTGTATCTTCCTCTTATAGGTTTATCTCTCCCTTTATATTTGGAAGCTGTAGCTACCTTTGGAATTCATTAATTCCCTTGACCAATAACTATTGATTATTTCTCATATAGTGTGCATGGTGTATTGTGGTGTATTGGTGTAACTATTGTACTATTTTTCATTTCTCATTGGATATAATTGAATGGTTTAATTATAAGTTGAAAAAGGTTTTAATATGTACTTGATACTGATTCACCCCCCTCTGAGTATCAACAATTGGTATCAGAGCAGGTTGCCTTCAGAATAGTTTAACCACTGGAAGGAAAATTCTTAGCAGAGATGGATGACCATGAGCACATTTCAAATGTGATTCAAAGATTTGATGGAATAAATTTTTCATATTGGAGTGATAGAGTGAAAACTTACCTAACAGCTTTGGGAGTAGACATTTGGTACTCAATTGTAAATGGCTATGTAATCCCAAATAATGCTCCAACCGATCCAAATGAGAAGAAGCTTATGAGTTGTAATTCAAAATCCAAACATGTTATTCTAGGAGCATTGGCACCAACCATTTCTAGAAAAGTGATGGGTTGCAGCACTGCTAAAGAGGTATGGGAAAAACTTAAGAGTATCTACGAAGGCGATCCAAAAGTTAAGCAGGTCAAGCTTCAACAACATAGAGTATAATTTGAAAATTTGAAGATGAATGAAAAGGAATATATTGCAACCTATTTTCTTAGAGTTGATGAAGTTGTTAATGCTATTATAGGATTAGGTGAAGAGCTCGATGAATCCTTAGTTGCACAAAAAGTGTTGAGATCACTTCTCTTGAAGTATGATGCTAAGGTCTCTTCCATTGAAGAAACTAGGGACTTGACCAAAATGACAATCGATGAATTACATGGGTCTCTTATAGCATATGAAATGAGAACAGGTACAAAAAGTGACCAGACAAACAATGAAGCAGCCTTTAAAGCCGTAAAGAAGAAAAAATACAAGGATAATGACCTTCATGAAGAAATAGCAAATTTCGTAAGAAGGTTCCAGAAGGTAAGTGGAAGATACAAAGGTAAGTCTCCTCTCAAATGCTTTAACTGTGGTAGAATAGGACATATTGTTGAAAACTGCTACTATAAAAAGAGAAGTCTCAACAATAAAAAGATCTTCCACTCCAAGGATGATGACATCTCCTCAGATGAGAGTGATGAAAAAGATAATGATGGAGGATAAGTCCTCTTCATAACCCAAGAAACCCATGATGATGATCACAAGAATTCTAAAGAAGAAGATTCAGATGAAGAAACCAACCTTGATTCCTTTTGGGGATATAAAGACAACGCAGAGAGTGAACAAGAAGATGAGAATCTTGAAAATTTGAAGCATGTTGAAACTGAAAATAACAAGCTTAGAAACACAAACATAATACTAAAAGGTGAATTGAGTAGTTGTGAAGAAGAGAATTACAAGCTTGAAAAGACCATTGATAGATTGAAGGAACAATTAAAATATTATGAGAAATTGAAAGCAGAATTGGATCACACAAAAAGGGAGCTACTATTGACAATAGAAAAGTTGAAGAAGTTTGAAAAAAGCACTGAAAAATTAGATGAGATCCTTAGTAGACAAAGATCTCCAAATGACAAGACAGGACTAGGATACAATGATAGTTTGAAGACAACAAAACAAGAGAAGGAAGATGAAAATGATGAAACCAACACTCCAAAACAAGTTGAACAACAAGATAGAAGACTAGAATTCAGAAGGAATGAGACATCAAGAATATCCTCTCCCATCAGGTATGAAAACAATCATTATGAAGGAAACTACAGAAGAATAGATCGTGAACCCAGATGGACCACACCACAAAGAATATCACTTACTTCTAGGTATCAAAATTTCTTTCTTGGACATTGTTATACTTGTGGAAATTTTGGACACAGGGCAATCAATTGTAGAATCAATGAAAGGAATAACTACACAAGCTACATAAATGGTGAAAATAGTAGATATGAAAATGTTCGTAGACTTGTCAACATAAATTATAATCCATTTGACCCATTAATGGATCAAAATATTGTGTGTTAAAAGTGCAATAATCTTGGTCACAAAGCACGAGATTGTAGAGAGATGAAGGAAGATAATCATATGCCAAATGTCTGTATACCAACTACAACATGGAAAAGGAAAGAAATTACACACAATGAAAACTGTCGAATAGCATTGGTCACTAAAGAATGCAAAGAAGAAGATGAATGGTTCATATACAATGGGTGCTCATCTCATATGACCGGAGATCAAAGAAAATTTGCCAGCTTGAAGAAAAAGGGTGGAAATGTTGCATTTAGAGATGATTCATCTACCAAAATACTTGGAAAATGAACTGTAAATCAAGGAAGTGAAAATGTAAAAGAAAGAAAAGTCTTATTGGTTGAATATCTGAAGCATAATCTCTTTAGTGTCAGCACAATATGTGATCAAGGATACACTCTTAAGTTTGACTCCCGAAAATGTAAAATCAGAGAAAATAACTCAGGAATATTGGTTGCCACTGCAACAAGAAGACCAAACAACATATACATCCTAGACATGAAGAAGAGAGAGAAGTCAAAATCCACACAAAATGATTCCAAGGAAGAAAAAATCCCAAAGACGAAAAATAAGGATGAATTATTATTGAGTGCCACATGTTCAGGGGGTGCAACCCCAAAGAATAAGGTCACCTTATGCCATTGAACTCAAGGGGAGCAGCCTTACCCTTTTCCATTGATGTCAAAGAGGGAGAGAAATTGGGATCATGATTACAAGGGGATAATTATTGTTGCCATCAATGACAAAGGGGGATATTGTTGGAAGATTGGTTGTTGCCATTGATGTCAACCCTAGTCATTGGTTTTGGACCACAATATTGATGAAGGAATTTGGGCATGAAGGACAGTGCATATACAAACAAAACACCCATGGATGGATAGTATACACCATGTTGTTTCCGGTGGTAGGTGGCACATCACGTGGATCCTCATGGTTGAGGAGAAATGAATTTTTGAAGATGACAAAGTGAATTGAAGAAGGAAATACAGGTCGACCCTGAAGATAATTAAAGAAAATAATTACAAAATAAGAAAGTGTCAGGTTGGCCCTAATGAACTGACATAAAGGGTATAAATACATATCATTATACATTCATTTTACATACACAAGTTTTAATTCGAATTTCAGAGGAGATCTGAAGTAAAGAAAGTCGAAATTTAAGGGAGGATGAAGTCTCTTGGTGATGTGTTCTAAGGTATGTTATTTACAAGTCATCTTACCATTTTATCTATAAAAACAATTATAGAACGATTCAAATGGTGAAATTGATATGGAATTGATAAGACATATCTAGGTACCTGTGGTAAAAGTTTCATCGCTTTATTTGCTATAATTTTGGAGATACACTCTGTGGAAAATAGGGTTTTTGACTAGTCCTGAAGCTAGTCATAAACAGGTGTTCCAGGTAAAACATTCATAACTTCTTCATAGAGAATCCAAATGAAGTGAGACAAATTTAATTGGAAATAGTACGGGCTTTAGTTTCTTTTTCATGAGTTTCAAAATCAGATGTTAAATATTGAGCGTTGGGCATTGTGTACAAGTTCACTATCATGAATAAACCGGAATTGAATAAGGTCTACCATTCTCTCTATAACTTCTTTTTGGGGAGGATTAAAGGAGTGAAACTTGTAGAATTTTTAGAGAATACATTGAGTAATATTATCTACAGGATCAGAGTATTCCAAGAATTGAATAATTGTAGAAGTTGAAGAAGTCTCAGGAAGCATTATCAGGTTCTATGTGTTGGTTGGTTGATGGTGATGATTTAATGTAAAGTTTTATTATCTATCATATGTTCTTGGGTGGAAGGAAGGGGCGAGGATGGAGAGGTAAACCCTCTCTTGATATTGGAGGATTGTATCTTCCTCTTAGAGGTTTATCCCTATCTTTATATTTGGAAGATGTAGCTACCTTTGGAAGTCATTACTTCCCTTGAACAATAACTATTGATTATTTCTCATATAGTGTGCATGGTGTATTGTGGTGTATTGGTGTAACTATTGTACTATTTTTCATTTCTCATTGGATGTATTTGAATGGTTTAAGTATAAGTTGAAAAATATTTTAAATTTTACTTGATACTGATTCACCCCCCTCTCAGTATAAACATATATCATGTTATCTTGATAATCCATACCACCCATAATGCATATAATCACTAACACCTATATTGAAGATTCCCTATAACCCATATAATCCTCACCTATAAAATGTTTCAACCTTAATGCTCATATACTTAACACCTAAAATTAAACATTATAAGTCTTAACATTTATAAGGCTTAATATAATCCCCAACCCATATAATCATAAATATAAAACCTAACCACTACAACTTGAACACTTATCCCCTATAATATTAACACTTATTATCAACCCCTATAACACCAAATCCTTATAGCTTATAGTGTGTAGTTTATATAGCCCTTATAGCCCTTAAATCCCAATCCTTATAACATTTATAACCTTTAAACCTTATATGACCTATCATCCCTAATCACTATAACTATACTTAACCCATAACCCTTATAAGAATTATCCCAAAAACCCTATAATCCATATAAAATTTATATACCCCTAAGCCCTATAACCCTATAACCTGATTCAAATTGATTCCTAACCATTATATATCATAATATAACCCATGAAACTAATAACCTCTAGTTATTAACATTTAACCCTAAACTTAACCCTAAACGTTATAACATGTAATATAGCTTTTAACCCCTAACCCTTATAATTGAAAAAAAAGTAACCAATAATTAAACTCTAAATCTTAAAACCTCTAATCCTTATCCACTTACAAGTATAAAACACAATCCCTAACCATTAAACCCTAACTAATACAACACCCAACTATTGTAGCACCAATATTTATATCCCCTAACCAGTAAAATACTTAATTATTGATTTCTTTAACTAATATTAACTAATAACCATTAACACCTAACCATATTAACCCCTATATCCCCTATTCTCTAATGTCCATGACATATAATATAATATATAAATTTTATAAGACCAAACCACTGACTATTAATAATCATCATCTTAACCTCTAATACCTTACCAATATAAACCCTAAATTGTATCCCTTATTCATTATAACCTCTAAAACCTTAACCCTATAAACCCTTAAAAATAAAATAATTAAATCATAACCCCAATGGAACCTAGCAACTAAACCCTAACACTTATAATCCTTAACCATTAAAACCCCTTATACTTATAATATTTATTACCATCAAGCCTAAAAAACTTTAAACCATGGTTCTTAACCAATATAACATGTACAACCCTTAAACATTAAACCTTATGACCCATAACACCTATAAACCCAAACCATTTCAGATTTTAACTCATAAAATCTTACTTCTTATAACATCTAAATCCTTACAACCCTTAAAAATTAACTCTTATAATCCCTAAAGCCTATATCTCCATACCATTTCAAATGTTAACTCAAAAACCATTACTTCAGATAAAATCTATAACTCATATTATCCTGACCCTTATAACCTCTCATTACCAAACCCTATAATCCTTAACACTTGTAACCCTTATAATTCATCGCCATAAACCCTAATATATAAGTTATCCCTCATAACCTATAACACCTAATATTCATAAGATTGGAATCTAACTCTCACATATAATCTTGACCCCAAAACCCTATAATATGTAACACTTGTAACCCTTATAATCCCTCACCATAACCCCTAAATCATATTATTCATGATGTTAACACCTAAATCTCACACATAATATTGACCCATATAACTTATACCCTTAAACCCTATAATCCATACCACTTATAAACCCTATAATCCCTAACCATAGTTCCTAATATATAAGTTATCCCTCATAACCCCTAACACCTAGTTTTCATAACCTTAAAACCTATCTCTCAATCCCTATAATTCCTTATCCTTAGCACCTAACTCATATATCCTTAATAACCTCTAACATCAAATTATAACATGTATACATTATATCCCATATCGCCTCTTCCCTCTTAACCCCTAATTCCAATAAATATTAACATTTAATTTGTGTAACCCCTATATATTAACATATATATCCTCTAACCTATAGAACATCAACCCCATAACCCTTAACCTATAGAAACCTTAACCCCATGCATACAACCCATATAATCTCTATAACCTCTAATACATATAACCTCTAACACCTATAGGCTATAATCATTAAACCCTACAACCCCTATAATTTTACACCTCTAAATCCTATTCCTTATAATATATCACTCTTAAAATAATTTAACTCTTATAAACCATATATCTTATAACACTTGAAAATAATTATTCATTGCTAACTTATACAACCCTTAGGATTGCCCCTAACCCTAATATTATCTATAAACTATAAGACAACCCCTTACCCATATAATCTAGTTCCCTAAACCTTATAACTAATGACCCTTATAACCATGCCTCTTTAATGTAGAACCCCTAACACCCCAAAATCCCTTTTTTTAGCCTGTAATCCCTAAACTCAATAACCCACATCATCCATATTATCTTAAACCTTATTTTAACATCTAGTATTGAAAAAACCCCAACACCCAAAATGCATAAACCTTGTCCCATAATATCTAGTTCATATTTATGATAAATTCTATAACCCCTCTCAACCCTAAACCTAAACCTCAATTTTCTATAACCCCTAATACTTATGATCCCTAATCCACCCTAATATTATAACTCATAACCCTAATATTTCCTAACCTATAATCATGTATCTCTATAATCCTCATAATTTCTAACCTAAATCTCCTATACCCTATTATCCAAAAAATGTATAATCCTAAATAATTAACACTTATAAACATTAAACCATTTAACACCAAAGAGGAGAATGTTATCACATGAAATCTTTGCAACTCTTATAATACCTAAGCACTATTATCTCTAAAATATAACCCATGATTGACATGAACCCTATAAATTTTACTATTTATAGCCCATATATCACTTAACCTATAACCCATAGATTAGCTAGTGTGTCATCTAACGATTATAACCCACATGTATAACCCCTCAGCCCATAATCCCTACCATGTATAATCATCACCTCCTTTAACATTGATCACTCTAACCCTTAATTTATACTACCTTAAAACAATAATATTAAATTCAAGGAATCACCAACTTCTAATTCTTTGGCTCCAACCCCCTTGTTTCTCAGGATCCAACTCAAGGTAAGCACAAAATCCCCAATTATTTGGCTCCAACTAGAAGAAGGATTCAACCCCCTGGGTTCTTCGGCTACAACTGAAAGGTGGCTACAACGACCTAGTTCTTAGGCTCCAACCTGAAGGAAGCTCCAACTCCCTGATTCTTCGGCACCAATCAGAAGGAGGATACAACCCCCTTTCCTTGCCCTGTCCAACCACCTTGAAATATAAATTCCAAAGGTGTATTACATGTCATTGTCAATAAATCAAATAACATGTGGCTTTGAATTTCACAACCTGTCACTACATGTACCACCCTTCTTCAAATATTTCCTACAGATCTGTGACCTGTCTAGGCTGTAACACATGGATTTCCATGACTCTCTTTATTGCAACTCATGGATTTATGGAACTCTATTCTCTGCAACTTGCGGACTACTATAGAAATATCCCAGTTTCACTATCATTGCCTTTGTTTCTTTCAAACTGTCACTGCAAAACCTGTCATATCAACCTATACCGACAACCTATACTGAAAACCTATACCAACAATCTATAACAATAATCTCATGAACCAAAACTAATATAATCACCAAGACCAATCACCAAAACAAGTCTCTACCATATGCACAATATCACCAGGATGTGCATCAAACAAAAAACTACTCATAACAACTCACAAGAATCACCCACACATGCCTCTACCAGGAATGTATTAATCACAACCAAGCACTAACCTATACCACAACAAGTGCATCAACCATGCACCAAAGACATAATTCAAGATAACCAACAAAGGACCTCTAGAAATACATCACACTATCCATAAACTCTTACATCAAACCATGAGCCAAAACCTCACTATTGTGTAGCCTTAAATATGTACCACTAATAAGCCAATCATATATAAATACCACTAACAAATTCCTCTCACAATGCACCAAAATATATGCCAATAAAACCAGGCTAAGTGCACCAGCAATGTGCCTCAACATGTCTGCCTCAAATCATACTCTACCATACCAAACCTCACAAAGTCATGCCTCAACCATGCTCCACAACTACACTAAGATACAATCTCAAAACATTGTAAGTTTTAAACTTGTGAAGTAAAGCAATGCATATAGATTCTTAAGCAAAACAAAATTTAATCAATGGCTCATACACAAAGTACACAGAGATTTTATACCGGAAACCCTCAACCGGGAAAACCTTTCTTATATTCATT
>JASDQU010680520.1:117804-129021 GCA_032191745.1 Picea mariana
TACAGGAGTACCTAGTGGCACAGTAGACAGCAGGCAGTTCATCACTTTATCTTCTGCAGAGAGTGTTGTTAGTGATGGCACTAGCGGTGAGAGGCATGAGGGGGTACCCCAGCATGATTATGATAAGGAGTCACACCACTTAGCAGCATAGTTGGGATTTAGTGAGGCTATGATTAGGGAAACCACTAGACATATGGATGACATGCATGCAGTGATGGCAGATTACAGTTGGAGAGCATCAGTGGCACATGGCAGCTCAGATGGAGGATTTTCCATGGATGATTTTCACACTCTCCGGGAGAGAATGTCTATGATGAGGAATGACTACCAGCAGTTGTTGACAGATAGAGACTACCTATTGGGGATTGGCGATTTGTATCATAGGGACCTAAGGGGGCAGGAGTTGGAGGTAGACCAAATCACTCGGGAGTTGGAGAGCATTCGAGGATTCTTGAGAGGCACACAGACTGCCCTTCAAGAATTAGAGTCTATATCAGATGGGTCTCTTGAGGAGATTCGTCAGAGATTCACTTCATCTGTCTTAGTGGACAGTCAGATGTATCAGTCAGTCACATTGACAGAGGATGTTGATGATCTAGCAGAGGAGCACCAGTCGATGGGGGACACTTTCATTTGTGTCTTGGGAGTGGTTGATCTCCGTATAGAGATTGATCCAGNTATTCACTTCATCTGTCTTAGTGGACAGTCAGATGTATCAGTCAGTCACATTGACAGAGGATGTTGATGATCTAGCAGAGGAGCACCAGTCGATGGGGGACACTTTCATTTGTGTCTTGGGAGTGGTTGATCTCCGTATAGAGATTGATCCAGCCGTACGCCCAGGATCTGTGATACAACATGAGTTTACAGGAGATGACATGAGTATGCCAGAGCATACCGTGATGAGTGATAGCTCACAGAGAGATGCCAAGGTGTATGGTGGCATTCGGAGGGGTATAGTGCCTTGCAGGGAGGAGACACACTCAAGGGAGTATGTAGATGTCAATCCTCTGCAGCAACACATAGTTGTGGGAGATCACCTTCACCATTTTAGCAGTTGCATGGTAGATGAGAGATGGAGGTTGGTTGACCATCAGTCAGAGGGGTTACTTCTGATTGTACTGGATGGTTGGGACTCAATGATGTCCACAGGAGAGCATCTTTCATGGATACCGATGGACAAGCTTCTGGTTGAATCATTGGGATTGACCAAAGCATGTGACACCTCCTAGTCCTACAGTCAGCTGCAGATGTTTCTATTAGCCTGTCTTGACACTTTTATCATAGACAACAACATGAGGAGGGATAGTCCATGGCTGGGGGCATGGAGAGTGAGTAGGCTGAGGCTATATGACAGGAGTACTTTTACGGCATATAGTAGGTCAGAGGTGGACCGTGTTAGACAAACAATTGAGACTTAGTGTGTGATGGTGAGCATCATAGACCTGGTGATGACAGATGAGCACAGTGGGCTTCCGACAGTGATTAGCCCAGCACATGAGCAACTAGCGGAGATTGGAAGTGATAAACTTCCAAGTTTGTCATGGGATCTGAGAGTTCACTTGGTTAGCAGGATGTTTCACTACATGACGACCCAGGTGGCACTAGAGAGCCACACACTCCACCTTGGGTTGGTTTGGAGTGGGCCAGCAGGTACTTGTCCTATGGGGCGAGACCTTTTCGTCCTCTTGATCATCATGATAGGGCATGGAGACATTTGGACAAGTACTTCTTCTAGAGAGGTGTCTTCACTGATACAGTTTCTAGACAATAGGTCCAATGGTCATAGGTATTTCAGCTGGAGGACCCAGGAGAGGAGGGTTCAGGATGTATGCAGGGGGCAAACAGTCATGGTCAGAGTAGTGCAGTTTCAACATGAGGATCTTCGATAGAGGTTAGCATGGGACCCAGGGATTGCCAGATTGGGCATTGCACGGATTCACAGGAGAGAGTGGACCATTACAGGGGAAAGTTATTCTAACTTTTCATTGAGCTTCAGTGTTGAGTGGAGCACACTGCTTGCGGGTATCTCACGGAGGTCTTGCAGTACCTCATTCTGGCATCTACATGTGCAGTTGATGGAGGCTGTGTGGATCTTGGTAGAGATTGGGAGGATGGACTCATTCCAAGATGAGGCCATGTGTCAGGTACAGGAGACTCACAGAGTTGGTGTATTTCAGGATTATGTGTTTTATGGTCTAGCAGTTCATGACTTGATATGGGACCCAGGGGGCAGCATGTGTGATTGTTCGTATTTGGATGGATTCTACTATATATCCCACAGGTGGACATGGGATCCTGGCATTTTAGTTGAGTGGATTTGGTTATTGCTTGAGGACAAGCAATTTTCTAGCAGGGAGGACTGTAATGTCCCCACTTTCGGACATCATCACAGGGCAGAGACTTATGATGACCAGAGTAGCTAGATGGATGTTATAGTGAGTACATGGGTATGTGAGAGGCATTGTGGGGTCCAGTTGGCATTTATCATCATATTCCATCATTATGAGCCATTCCGCACATGTTGGCTTTGGTTTCATTCCATTCAGACGATTTCCATGATTTTGACTATTTTGAGCTATAAGTTAATTAAAATCACTCAAGAGGTCATTTTGGGCACATTACTTGGAGGAACCTCTCAGTGTAATAGCTCATTGAAATTGGGAGGAGCAACACTATAGGATGGGATGGCTAGAAGTGACTTTCGGTGGCTAGGGAAGCCACAAGGAGAGATAAGGAGCTTTTTAGAGGTAAAAAGGTTAATTAATTAATTAAATATTAATAAAATGAGAGTCACTTTGGAGGGACAAGGTGAGCCAAAAGTATAAAGGAAAGGCAAGGACCTCTTCTCATCATTCATGTATGTTTATCTTTTGATTTCTGGCTTCTAGCTAGTGAGCCAACATTGGGGGTTTTGAGGGTTTTGACTTAACAAAACCTAGAGGACGATTCGGTGGTGAAAGATTCCACCTAGCTTGTCCCAAGATTGGTCTCAGAGATGCAATACTCTCCCACACCATTCTAGTAAGATCTACATCAGTGCAGGAGGTTCTACACAGCCACAGGCATAAGAAGAGGAGGAGGGCACACCATTGGGGGTTTCCAGCAAGGGGGGTGCACCATATTTAGAGAGAGATTCGTTGTAGGAGATTGGCAGGGCCATTGAGGATTCTATCACTTGGGTTTTCATTACAGGGCCTTGGACATCAGATCTAGTGCTTTCTGAGATAGTTTTATGGCTCATATTATTTCTTGAGCAGTGGGGCGAATTAAAGAGGAGGGCATTTTTGAGATCCAGATCTAGTTCGTTTAGATGGGTTACACTTCAGATCTGATCCTGAGACTTCACCTATTGACTTGCAGTGTCCCGATCTATATTTCTGGATAGTTTCAGAGCATTTAGAGGGCTCCTTCAGCAGGGCCCAATTATCTAGAGCTTCAGTCATCCAGTGGGGCGCACCATTCAGTGGGGGATTTCAGATCTACAGAGATTGAGAGGGATCTTGGAGATTCGGGCACCTGGGTTGTTCTTACCATCACCCGATCTATCAGTTGGCATATTTCTTAGGGTGATTGGACACTTTTGGCAGCAGGGCCGAGTTATTGAGGGTTTCATCCTTCTATTGAAGTGTGACATTCTTCAGCTGGAGAGTTTGGCATTCAGATCTGCTTGTATTGATCTTCATTTCTTATTCAGCCTTTGGAGGTATCTTTTGTATTAGCGGGAGCATTTTGTAGCAGCTCTTATCTATTGTCTATCTTCTTGGCCATCTTTTGAGCATTCCAGATCGGCATCTTCATTGTAGCAGGTTTCTCTATTTTACGAATAAAGAAGATTTGAGATGTTTTGGCTTGTCTATCTTATTGCATATGGTTGAGGTATGTTCCATGGTTATCTCTTTCCATTATTTGTTGCATACACACATATAAACACATCTAAACAAATAGATCATCAAACTGTTTGACGAAATACCACAACCAGAAAAAGTTTTAAAAAGACACCAAAACCGTGATGATCCTTTCATAATGGCTTGGGATCATTACAGTAACCATATTGCTTCCTTGCTTGCATGAGTGGTTGCCATGTATTCAGCTTCTGTAGTTGATAGTGCCACTACAGCCTGTCTTTTGCTCATCCAACTGATTGCTCCTCCAAATAGGTTAAACACATACCCACTTGTAGATCTTCTATGATCCAGATCTCCAGCCCAGTCTGCATCAACAAAGCCATGTATGTCAACCACTTTGTCCAATCCTAGTCTTCCTTGGTAGCACAAACCATAACTGGTAGTTCCATGAAGATACTTGAAGACCCTCTTTATTGTTGTCCAATGCTCCTTCCCTAGTTTTGACATATACCTACTCAAAACTCCCACTGCATGTGCAATGTCTGGTCTAGTACAGACCATTGCATACATCAAACTTCCAACTACATTGGCATACAGAACATGGGACATGTCCTCTTCTTCTTCATGTGTCTTGGGACAATGATCTGCAGATAAATTTACACCTATAGGAATAGGAATCTTGATCGGCTTACTTCCATGCATATTAAACCTCTGCAATATCGTCTCAACATATTTTCTCTGATTCAACCAGAGTTTCTTGTTTGCACGATCTCTTTTAATCTCCATTCCCGAAATGAAGTTAGCAGCACCAAGATCCTTCATGTCAAATTTGGAGGATAGATGTGATTTCACCTCCTTGATAGCATCCATGTTATTTCCTACCAACAACATGTCATCAACATACAACACTACATAAATGAATTGATTACCAACCTACTTGGAATATACATAGTGATCAACCCTTCTTCTTACAAATCCCAATCCAAGGATGTATGTGTCAAACTTTTGGTACCACATCCTAGGTGATATATTCAGACCATGTAGTGACTTCTTTAGCTTATAGACTCAGTTGTCGAATCTAACATGCCCACACACACACATGCAAATAATATAACACATACCCAACAAATATAACCATGAACATACCTTTAACTCTATAGTATCCATGTTGTATATGATCTCTGAAAAACATACATGAAGTATCTCCTCATATCTTGCAACCTAGAATAAGCATCTTCCTCCTTTCCCTTTCTATAGATCTATGCTTTCCCTTTCTACATCTCTCGAATATCCACACTTTCCTCCACTATGGACCGTAGATGTTTGCACCCTAACTGCTCTACAACTCATGGATAACCTCAGAAACCATGGAACAGTCTTACTCTCTACTGCTCTGAAACTTTCTCTCCTTCAAACTTTGTCAATGTATACCTTCAAATAACCTTTCACAAAATGGATATTCAATAAAGTTCAATAGGTAGGTAGTTTCTAATAAGAATCCCTTTCTCTCTTATTTTTACTTTTCCAAGTTCCTTCCTCTAGAAGTTTCCTTGTAATTGTTTTACCCCTTTCTCCATCTTCTACGGCTAACCCACTTTCTTGTTGCAACTAACTTTCCTTAATTAGTCAACAGATAACTCATTTACCCTTCTTGTTGCAACCACTTCATTATTCAATTCATTTCTTTTACAACCACTTTGACTAGGGAATCTTCTTTATGACTTTCTAGAATCTTTTGACTTCTTGTTGACCTTCTAGGGGCTTCTAGATTATTCTAAGGGGTTCTACAACTTATCAAGGCCATATCTCCCTAACCATGAGGAAATATGTGACATACCACATATCACTGGAAACAACATGACATGTACTATCCATACATGATAGTATTACCTGCATATTCATTGATCTTCATTCCTTTATACCTCAAACAAACCTAGGTCCCTTACCCATACCTTTATGCTACCGAAATTCGCTACTGGACTTCTCCAAGGGTTGACATCAATATCCAACATCACTATCCAAAGGTTGACATCAATGAAAACCAATTGTCTACACCAATTTTCCAGCATAACCAATATTATAAGTATAACCTTTAATACTTGTTTCCCTTAACTCTTAATACCTAGTTTTTATAAACCTTAAAAATTTTAACCGCTATAGCTTCTATTACTTGACCCCTAGCCTTTAGTCCCTAACCCATAAATATTATAATCATTATATCCTTTAACACTTAACCCTTATATACCTCTAACCTCTAACCTCTACATATATACCTCCTAACCCTTATAAACCGAATAATCATTATAGGACATTGTCCTATAATATATTACCTTTAACCCATACAAAACCATAACACTAAATCGTTAATAAATTATAGCCATGATATAGCTTGTAATCCTTATAACCCTGAACTCGTAACACTTATAGCTCCTAATAAATAACCCCCAATATAACACTTAATCTCTATATTATACAATTTTGTATATCTATAAACCTAAATCTGGATCCCTTACACCTAACTTATATAACCCCTTTCCATTATAACCCTTAACATAAATTTAAAGGGATGTTAACACCTAACACTTATAAACAAAATCCATATCCCCTATARCCMATAYTTTTGTARCCCTTATATTTTTTAACCATAATAACACTTATACCTAATAAACCTTACATTCCCTAATTTCTATAARCCAAAATCACTCACCCTATATGTAACATCCCCTTCGTTAGGACATAAATGTAAATGAGTATAGTAGTGGTTAAAAAAAAAATTGGAACATCAGATTGAACAAGGGATAAGTGACAATAACATACATCAATGTACACAGATTCTATTCTCATCCACATCATTATACAGTAAGAATTAGGCACGTCGTCATTGTTACTAATAACTCAATCATATCACATAAAGATAACAAGATACCTACCCACCAACCTACCCTACAAGATTAGGACCTCCAAGACACATAATCAACGCTCAAGTCCAGGGTTCATCCAATTGATTTTGACCATTTAAGGTCTCAGGACTGGCGACTGTTCTGAAGAACAAGGAGATATCTAATTCCCTTAGCCAATCCTAGTAAACAATCAATCCTAGAATTCAATGTCAAATAATTTTAAAATAAATCTCATACTCAAAGAATCGAACAATTCAATATATTACGATCTATTTACTACACCATACTTAGTCTAAATATCTATCGATGACATAACATATTTACAAGCAAAATTCATCGCACCCACTTAAAAATATTTGCGCAACTCAAACTTAAAACAATATTAAAGGCGTAGGTGATGTATTTCTGAAAATTCAAATATTCAATGCCTAATTATCATCAGGATTTAAGATCCATAATTTCTCAATACCGTAATAATGTCAACCAATAAAAAAAAAAGATGATTACATTAATAAGAATAATTCCTTTACTAATTAGTTTATTTATTATAGCTAAGCTTATATTATTATTTCATTCCTAAGACCCTTCTTTCATTAAAAGATTATTAAGGATTAATTTTAAAGTCTCTTTAATAAATATTATTTAAATATTAAAGTCTCCTTCAATTAAAGATTAATAATTGGTCCAAAGAGAATTCACTTTGGATCATACTTAAATTATTTTCATTTATATCCTAAGRGTATTGTAATAAGTTCATTAACATACCTATATAAAKYTTCTCTTAATAGAAATCCTATGACAAGGATATCTATAAACGTAGATGTTTAAATGTATTCTTATACATCTTTTCATCACACGTTTATTATTCCTAACACATAGTAATTAAATATTTTAATTAGATATTCAATAAACAAACAATGATATCAATGTTCTGAGTATTAAGTATCATTAAAACCACTAATGACATTCATTCAACCTTTACTCTATATTAAAATTAAACTTGTGATGCAGACCCCCTCCCTCACCCGGGGTCCACTCGACCTCCCAGTCTAGGATCATTCAAATCAAGAGTTGAATCAGCTCTTCGGGCCCTACTGAGCCCCAGAAATCTTTTACATGGGTCCTTTCATTCTATGTGCAGGTCCATGAATGAACCTGTAGGATCACACTAAGCCCATTTGCCTCTGAAATTTGATTTCGGGCCCTTATCCATTTTAACTAACGGAAATGGCTTATGACCCTAGGCTATGACCAAGCGCCAAGCCAAAAGGCGCTAATTCGCGCTTCACCCTTTAGCGATTTCTTCTCCGCTTGAACACACAATCTTTTCCAAGTTTCGAATGTCAAAAAATCACTTGCGCCGATGTATCAAATTGAAGGTCCTCAAGCTCCAGTCGATGTATGGTCTCGATCTCTTCCCTTCAGGATTTGGTGATTTTCGACCACATCCAACACGCATAACATTCGTAAAGTGTTGATCGCCAAAAAAGTCAGATCGGATGGCTCTGGCGCTCCCCAGATCAACGACTCTATGCCTCTTTTGCGCCTCAGGCTTTGGCTGTTTTCCCCCAACGTTTTTCCACAAAATTCCACAATCACAAAATCGATGAACATGCCCAAATTTCAAATTGATGGCTCTCAGGCCTCGAAAAATCAATAGTTCAGATCTCTCATTTTCAGGCTTCAATAATTTCTCTTGATCACACACAACCCTTGCAAATTTTCGATTGCCGAAAAACATATCAGATGGTTCCTAACTTCCCACTAAATAGATGGCTCTCTGCCTCTTTTGCACTCCAAGCTTCGAGGATTTCTTCACAACGCCTTCTCCACAAATCTTCCTGATCATCGAAACGCCGAAGGGGTTTCTCCTTTTTCCACGTGTCCCCTTCTTGATCAATTGCTAGGATTCCTTTAGGGACTTTGGAGATTTTTTCTCCCTATCTAAACAATAATGCAGATTCGTCGACGTGCCACTACACTACGTTCCTCCCGAAGTGTCGAACTTATAGAGTCCAGGATCTGATGACACGTGTCCTCTTGCTTCAATGGTGATGATATGCTCTAGCTCTCGACCCTTCGGGAGTTCTCGCCTCACCTTATCCTTATTCCTCCAGAGTGTTATGCCTCAGGACCTCTGTATCTACTGAAATATATCCCTTGCAAATGGACAGTGGAGATGGAATATGACTCTTCGAAGCGTCGGGAGTCCCCTATACTCCACACTTTTGTTATTCCAGATAGACGGACCTTCGTACTATCCCTAATCTGTTGGAACGTGTCCTTTGGAAATGGACGGTCCAGAATCACTTCAGCTCCCCATGAATTTGGGAGTCTTCTTCTCCTCTGAACACAAGTATGAAAAATACCCGGACTTCCAGAGTACGAAGAGTGCTCAAGGTTAAACCTAGGGAAACTTACCTGGATCTGACGGTCATCGATCCATGCGCTCAAATCCAATGAATGGGATATGTTCTCCTCTGTGTGTGCTCCCCTTATGTTCTAGACTCTGATCTGACGGTCCAAATTTCTTTCAATAGCTAATCCAATGATGGTTATAGCTCCTCCTCTGTTGACTATGCTTTCCTTTCAATAAAGGAATTTTCAATAAACTTCAAAGGCTCATCCTTTTCGCGCGCTACACCTCCGGAGCTTGAAATTATTTAAAAAATCAAAGGGGCTCATCCCTTTGAATGTTTCTCTCCTGTAGGGATGTATGTTGGCCTCTTCTTGCATTCTTGGGAAAAATCTACTCCTCCTAAGCTTTGGGCTTAAAGTAGGCTCACTTGTGCTCACCTTGCACTTCCTCCACAACCTGAACCTTAAAGGATTCTCAACCTATGCACTCCTTATAGATTCCTTGTGCATGATGGCACTATCTCTCCTGAGCTTTGGTTTTCTCGTATCTCTAAGGGTCTCGGCCCTTTTCCCCCTTAACAAATCCTTCTTCCCTCCTAGAAGTCTAGATGCTCTTTCTCCTAAGATTTTGTGGACTTGAATCCACTCGACCTCTGGCGCACTCCTTGCGCTCTCTCCTTGAATTTGAATAACACTTAACAAAGTTTTGCCACTAGCACTCTTTTCACTCTGAGTTTCTAAAAGACTCAGAATTAAGACTTTTTCCAAAATTCTTCCTGCGCACTCCTTGCGCTTACTTAATGAATTTGTCTGGCACTACTACTTCTAAGATTCAGAATGAATTTCTCTAGAGTTCCCACCTAAAACACTCTTATTTGAACTCGATATAGAGTTCAAGTGCACTCCTTGCACTGGATTCACAGATTTTTCAATTACTTTGTTGTGCACTCCTTGCATAAGCCTAAGAGCCCATAACTACTCAGAAATACACAAAGATAGAGAATTCTATATAAAATTACAAATGTAATCTACCTGCATACATCTACATAATACATTAATAAGCACAGAGAACATTCCGAAAATAACCATTCATCACACATAAAAACACAGACACCTCATATGTAGGAAAAATTTCTTTGTATTATATCTGAATGTATCTATACAAAGATTTACAAAGGATGGACTGAAATAGAGTCTCATCTCTTCTTCTCTCCTCTTTTGAGCTCTCTCTACAACTCTCTCTACTCTTCATGCTAATGAATTTTGATACAAGATATTTTTACCAAAGAGGGGTTCCTCGATCCTTCGCTCCAGCTACCTACTCACATTAATTACATTGAATTTCCATCTAGTCTCAATCGGATCTAGATCCCATCTATTTCCATCCATTAAAGGAGACTCTACCTATTACAATAAATTAGCCTATACAAATACAGTGGTTGGGGTTTCCTTGAACCTTCAAAATTTGATTACATTTAGTTGCATTAAAAATTTTAAATTGGGTTCAAAATGAGCGGGTTGGCACCTCTCTTTCCTTGGAATCCATTCCTCCTTGTGCATTGATGTGCTAGCTTGCTAGCACTGATGAGGTGGAGCAATTCTCCTACATCATAATCCTTCACTGAAAAAATCATGAGCTCCTTCTCATGGCTCCCCTACTACTGGGGTTGAGATCCTCCAAGATCCCAAATTTTCATGTGGAGTTGTCCATATTATCCTCTACTTTGTTGTTGTTGTTTTTTATGTTGTCATATTGTTTTAGGCTCTCCTCTGTTCAAATTCTCCCTACTGTTGATTGTCTCCTCTGTTGACTTCAACATCAACCTTCTCATTTCTTCTATCACTCTGTCTAGTTAGTCTACTGGCTGGTTCATCTTTTGCAGTCTGCTCTACTGCAACTCTTCTTCATTAGTTTCCAACTCAACCTATTGGATGTGTTGGCTCTGTTCCATTACCATTGTCTCCAGGTTTCCACTCCTTCATACAAATCAAAGGGCAGATCAATCTAATCTCCTAGTTTTTTTTCATCTTTTGTGGCACTGGCTTTCCTCTCCATTGAAGGTCCAAAATATACAACCATGCTACTGAGCTTCTACTCAACCATATCCCAT
>JASDQU010680520.1:137063-154502 GCA_032191745.1 Picea mariana
AACTGGTAGTGCCACGAAGATACCTAAAGACCCTCTTTATTGTTGTCCAATGCTCCTTTCCTAGTTTTCACATATACCTGCTCAAAACTCCCACTGCATGTGCAATGTCTGGTCTAGTACAGACCATTGCATACATCAAACTGCCAACTTCATTGGCATACAGAACATGGGACATGTCCTCTTCTTCTTCATGTGTCTTGGGATAGTGATCTGCAAATAACTTTACACCTATAGGAATAAGAACCTTGACCAGTTTACTTCCATGCATATTAAACCTCTGTAATATCGTCTCAACATATTTTCTCTGATTCAACCAGAGTTTCCTATTTGCACGATCTCTTTTAATCCCCATTCCTGGAATGAAGTTAGCAGCACTGATATCCTTCATGTCAAATTTGGATGATAGATGTGATTTCACCTCCTTGATAACATCCATGTTATTTCCTACCAACAACATGTCATCAACATACAACACTACATAAATGAATTGATTACCAACCTGCTTGGAATATACATAGTGATCAACCCTGCTTCTTACAAATCCCAATCCAAGGATGTATGTGTCAAACTTTTGGTACCACATCCTAGGTGATATATTCATACCATATAGTGACTTCTTTAGCTTACAGACTCAATTGTCGAATCTGATGGACCCACACACACACATGCAAAGAATATAACACATACCCAACAAACATAACCATGAACATACCTTTAACTCTATAGTATCCATGTTGTATATGATCTCTGAAAAGCATACATGAAGTATCTCATCGGATCTTGCAACCTGGAATAAGCATCTTCCTCCTTTCCCTTTCTACAAATCTGCACTTTCCCTTTCTACATCTCTCGGATATCCACACTTTCTTCCACTATGGACCGCAAATGTTTGCACCCTAAATACTCTAGAACTCATAGATAACCTCAGAAACCATGGAACAATCTTACTCTCTACTTCTTTGAAACTTTCTCTCCTTCAAACTTTGTCAATGTATACCTTCAAATAACCTTTTACAAAATGGATATTCAATAAATTTCAATAGGTTGGTAGGTTCTAATAAGAATCCCTTTCTCTCTTATTTTTACTTTTCCAAGTTCCTTCCTCTAGAAGTTTCCTTGTAATTATTTTACCCCTTTCTCCATCTTCTATGACTAACCCACTTTCTTGTTGCAACTAACTTTCCTTAATTAGTCAACACATAACTCATTTACCCTTCTTGTTGCAACCACTTCATTATTTAATTCATTTCTTTTACAACCACTTTGACTAGGGAATCTTCTTTATGATTTTCTAGAAGCTTTTGACTTCTTGTTGACCTTCTAGGGGCTTCCAGATTATTCTAAGGGGTTCTACAACTTATCAAGGCCATATCTCCCTAACCATGAGGAAATATGTGACATACCACATATCACTGGAAACAACATGACATGTACTATCCATACATGATAGTATTACTTGCATATTCATTGATCTTCATTCCTTTATACCTCAAACAATCTGGGGTCCCTTACCCATACCTTTATGCTACAGGAATTCTCTACCGGACTTATCCAAGGGTTGACATCAATATCCAACATCATTATCCAAAGGTTGACATCAATGAAAACCAATTGTCTACACCAATATTCCAGCATAACCAATATTATAAGTATAACCTCTAATACTTGTTTCCCTTAACTCTTAATACCTAGTTTTTATAAACCTTAAAAATGTTAAATTCTATAGCTTCTATTACTTGACCCCTAGCCTTTAATCCCTAACCCATAAATATTATAATCATTATATCCTTTAACACTTAACCCTTATATACCTCCAACCTATAACCTCTACATCTATACCTCCTAACCCTTATAAACCAAATAATCATTATAGGACATTGTCCTATAATATATTACCTTTAACCCCTACAAAACCATAACACTAAATCGTTAATAAATTATAGCCATCATATAGCTTGTAATCCTTATAACCTTGAACTCGTAACACTTATAGCCCCTAATAAATAACCCCCAATATAACACTTAATCTCTATATTATACAATTTTGTATATCTATAAACCTAAATCTGGATCCCTTACACCTAACTTATATAACCCCTTTCCATTATAACCCTTAACATAAATTTAAAGGGATGTTAACACCTAACACTTATAAACAAAATCCATATCCCCTATAACCAATACTTTTGTAACCCTTATATTTTTTAACCATAATAACACTTATACCTAATAAACCTTACATTCCCTAATTTCTATAAACCAAAATCACTCACCCTATATGTAACATCCCCTTCGTTAGGACATAATTGTAAATGAGTACAGTAGTGGTAAAATAAAACAAAATTGGAACATCAAATTGAACAAGGGATAAGTGGCAATAACACACATCAATGTACACACATTCTATTCTCATCCACTTCATTATACAGTAAGAATTAGGCACATCTTCATTGTTACTAATAACTCAATCATATCACATAAAGATAACAAGATACCTACCTGCCAACCTACCCTGTAAGATTAGGACCTCCAAGACACATAATCAACGCTCAAGTCCAGGGTTCATCCGATTGATTTTGACCATTTAAGGTCTCAAGGTTAGCAACTGTTCTGAAGAACAAGGAGATATCTAATTCCCTTATCCAATCCTAGTAAACAATCAATCCTAGAATTCAATGTCAAATAATTTTAAAATAAATCTCATACTCAAATAATCGAACAATTCAATGTATTACGATCTATTTATTACACCATACTCAGCCTAAATATCTATTGGTGACATAACATATTTACAAGCAAAATTCATCACACCCACTTAAAAATATTTGCACAACTCGAACTTAAAACAATATTAAAGGCGTAGGTGATGCATTTATGAAAATTCAAATATTCAATGCCTAATTATCATCAGGATTTAAGATCCATAATTTCTCAATGCCATAATAATATCAACCAATAAACAAAAAGATGATTACATTAATAAGAACAATTCCTTTACTAATTAGTTTATTTATTATAGCTAAGCTTATATTATTATTTCATTCCTAAGACCCTTCTTTCATTAAAAGATTATTAAGGATTAATTTTAAAGTCTCTTTAATAAATATTATTTAAATATTAAAGTCTCCTTCAATTAAAGATTAATAATTGGTCCAAAGAGAATTCACTTTGGATCATACTTAAATTATTTTCATTTATATCCTAAGGGTATTGTAATAAGTTCATTAACATACCTATATAAATCTTCTCTTAATAGAAATCCTATGACAAGGATATCTATAAACGTAGATGTTTAAATGTATTCTTATACATCTTTTCATCACACGTTTATTATTCCTAACACGTAGTAATTAAATATTTTAATTAGATATTCAATAAACAATGATATCAATGTTCTGAATATTGAGTATCATTAAAACCA
Organism: Picea mariana; assembly: GCA_032191745.1. Lineage (NCBI taxonomy): Eukaryota > Viridiplantae > Streptophyta > Pinopsida > Pinales > Pinaceae > Picea > Picea mariana. The sequence goes on from JASDQU010680520.1 coordinate 140,485, forward strand.
CTAATGCCATTCATTCAACCTTTACTCTATATTAAAATTAAACTTGTGATGCAGACCCCCTCCCTCACCCGGGGCCCACTCGACCTCCTGGTCTAGGATCATTCAAATCAAGAGTTGAATTGGCTCTTCGGGCCCTGCTGAGCCCCCGAAATCCTTTACACGGGTCCTTTCATTTTATGTGCAGGTCCATGAATGAACCTGCAGGATCACACTAAGCCCATTTGCCTCTGAAATTTGATATTGAGCCCTTATCCTTTTTAACCGATGGAAATGGCTTATGACCCTGGGCTATGACCAAGCGCCAAGTCAAAAGGCACTAATTCGGGCTTCGCCCTCCAGCGATTTCTTCTCCGCTCAAACACATAATCTTTTCCAAGTGTCGAATGTCAAAAAATCACTTGCGCCGATGTATCAAATCGAAGGTCCTCAAGCTATGATCGATGGACGGTCTCGATCTATTCCCTTCAGGCTTCGGTGATTTTTGACCACATCCAACATGCATAACATTCGTAAAGTGTCGATTGCCAAAAAAGTTAGATCAGACGGCTCTGGTGCTCCCCAGATCAACGACTCTACGCCTCTTTTGTGCCTCAGGCTTCGGCGGTTTTCCCCTAACATTTTTCCACAAAATTCCACAATCACCAAATCGATGAACATGCCCAAATTTCAAATTGATAGCTCTTATGCCTCGAAAAGTCAACAGTTCAGATCTCTCATTTTCGGGCTTCGGCAATTTCTCTTGATCGCACCCAATGCACACAACCCTTGCAAATTTTTGAAAGCCGAAAAACATATTAAATGGCTCCTAACTTCTCACTAAATAGATGGCTCTCCGCCTCTTTTGCACTTCAGGCTTCGATGATTTCTTCACAACGCCTTCTCCACAAATCTTCCTGATCATCGAAACATCGAAGGGGTTTCTCCTTTTTCCACGTGTCCCCTTCTTGATCAATTGCTAGGATTCCTTTAGGGACTTTGGTGATTTTTTCTCCCTATCTAAACAACAATGCAGATTCATCAATGTGCCACTACACTACCTTCCTCCCGAAGTGTCGAACTTCTAGACTCCAGGATCTAATGACACATGTCCTCTCGCTTCAATGGTGATGATATGCTCTAGCTCTCGACCCTTTAGGAGTTCTTGCCTCACCTTATCCTTATTCCTCTAGAGTGTTATGCCTCAGGACCTCTGTATCTGCTGACACGTATCCCTTTCAAATGGACGGTGGAGATGGAATACAGCTCTTCGAAGCTTCGGGAGTCCCCTATACTTCGCGCTTTTGTTCTTTCGAATAGACAGACCTCCGTACTATCCCTAATATGTTGAAACACATCCTTTGGAAATGGATGGTCCAGATTCACTTTGGCTCCCCACGAATTTGAGAGTCTTCTTCTCCTTTGAACACAAGTATGAAAAATACCCGGACTTCCAGAGTATGAAGAGTGCTCAAGGTTAAACCCAGGGAAACTTACCTGGATCTGACGGTCATCGATCCATGCACTCAGATCTAATGAATGGGATATGTTCTCCTTTGTGTGTGCTCCCCTTATGTTCTGGACTCTAATCTGACGGTCCAAATTTCTTCCAATAGCTAATCCAATGATGGTTGTAGATCCTTCTCTGTTGACTGCACTTTCCTTTCAATAAAAGAATTTTCAATAAACTTCAAAGGCTCGTCCTTTTCGCGTGCTACACCTCTTGAGCTTGAAATTATTTAAAACATCAAAGGGGATCATCCCTTTGAATGTTTCTCTCTTGTAGGGATGTCTATTGGCCTCTTCTTGCATTCTTGGGAAAACTCTACTCCTCCTGAGCTTTGGGCTTAAAGTAGGCTCACTTGCACTCACCTTGTGCTTCCTCCGCAACCTGAACCTTAAAGGATTCTCAGCCTCTGCACTCCTTACAGATTCCTCATGAACAATGGCACTATCTCTCCTAAGATTTGGTTTTCTCGTATCTCTAAGGGTCTCGGCCCTTTTCCCCCTTATCAAATCCTTCTGCCCTCCTGGAAGTCTAGATGCTCTTTCTCCTAATATTTTGTGGACTTGAATCCACTTGACCTCTGGCGCACTCCTTCCGCTCTCTCCTTGAATTTGACTAACACTTAACAAAGTTTTTCCCCTATGCACTCTTTTCACTCTGAGTTTCTAAAAGACTCAGACTTAAGACTTTTTCCAAAATTCTTCTTGCGTACTCCTTGCACTCACTTAATGAATTTATCTGTCACTACTACTTATAAGCTTCGAAATGAATTTCTCTGGAGTTACCACCTAACACACTCTTATTTGAACTCGATACAGAGTTCAAGTGCACCCCTTGCACTGGATTCACAGATTTTTCAATTACTCTATTGTGCACTCCTTGCACAAGCCTAAGAGTCCAAAAATACTCATAAATACACAAAGATAGAGAATTCTATATAAAATTGCAAATGCAATCTACCTGCATACATCTACATCATACATTAATAAGAATAGAGAACATTCAGAAAATAACCATTCATCACACATAAAAACACAGACACCTCATATGCAGGAAAAATTTCTTTTGTATTATATCTAAATGTATCTGTACAAAGAATTACAAAGGATGGACTGAAACATAGTCTCATCTCTTCTTCTCTCCTCTCTTGAGCTCTCTCTACTCTTCATGCTAATGAATTTTGATACAAGATATTTTTACCAAATAGGGGCTCCTCGATCCTTCGCTCCAGCTACCTACTCGCATTAATTACATTGAATTTCCATCTAGTCTTAATCAGATTTAGATCCCACCTATTGTCATCCATTAAAGGAGACTCTACCTATTACAATAAATCAGCCTATACAAAGACGGTGGTTGGGGTTTCCTTGAACCTTCAAAATTTAATTACATTTAGTTGCATTAAAATTTTTAAATTGGGTTCAAAATGAGAGGGTCGACACCTCTCTTTCCTTGGAATCCATTCCTCCTTGTGCATTGATGCGTTGACTTGCTGGTGCTGATGAGGTGGAGCATTGATCCTACATCATACTCCTTCACTAACAAAATCATGAGCTCCTTCTCATGGCTCCCCTACTGCTGGGGTTGAGATCCTCCAGAATCCCAAATTTTCATGTGGAGTTGTCCATATTCTCCTCTAATTTGTTGTTGTTGTTCTTGATGTTTTCCTATTGTTTCAGGCTCTCCTATGTTCAACTTCTCCCTACTGTTGATTGTCTCCTCTGTTGTCTTCAACATCAGCCTTCTCATTTCTTCTATCACTCTATCTAGTTAGTCTACTGGCTAGCTCATCTTTTGCAGTCTTCTCTGCTGCAACCGCTCTTCATTATTTTCCAACTCAACCTATTGGATGTGTTGGCTCTATGCCATTACCATTTTCTCCAGGTTTTCCACTCCTTCATACAAATCAAAGGGCAGTTCAATCTAATCTCCCAGCTTTTTTTCATCTCTTGTGGCACTAGCTTGCCACTCCACTGAAGGTCCAAAATATACAACCATGCTATTGAGCTTCTGCTCAACCATATCCCATGACATTTCTCCTTCTATAATATCCTTTACTTGTGTTGGTACAATTCCAGCTTCATCTAGCTACTCCTCAGACTGAAATTCTTCTTCATTCTTCACAATTGCATCCCTCTGGTAGTCTTCTTCTATCTCTGGATTGTCTAACCAATCCTCTAACATATTCAACTCTTACTCCCACCATCTTATCTGAATTATCCTCTTCCTCCATCTCCTAGGTAGATGTCAATTTCTTCTCCTTATCCTCTTTCATGGTAGTCTTGGTTGGCTATATATCCTCTGTTGCACCTTCAATATATGCATTGGCCTTTGTTGGGTTGCTTGGAAGGAATATACTTATTCCTCCAATGATAAGAATGTGCCTCTAATCGTCCTCCTCTGTCAGCATTTCTTGTTGATCTGAACTCTCCTCTAAGTTCACGAGACTCTCAGACAGTCTCATCTCCATTTCTATCAGCACTCCTTCCTGATCTGAACTCCTTTATAAGCTCCTAAGACTTTCATACAGTCTCATCTCCTCCTTCTTTCCCACCTGGAAACCTGAGGTTACACTCCTTCCCTCCTGGCAGTCTATGAGATATTTGATTGATCTCATCTCATTTCCCTCCCAACAATCTAAAATTTCACTTCTTCCCTTGTGGCAGTTTATGAGATCTCTACTTGATCTCTCTTCATTTCCCTCCTAGAAATTTGAAACTTCATCACTGAGTTTCCTTCCAACCTCTGATTCAAAAATGTAAGCCATCTCCTCCTCTATTGCACTAAGGGTTTCAACATGCCTCAACCACCTCCTCAAATTATTCTTCTACCTTCTGGCAATCAACTATTGGATAGGCCACTTTTCCTTCTGCTTCATGGGCCATTCATACCTCTAGCTTCATATCGCTTCCTACTGCATCTTCAACATTATCCTATCAAGCTTTGCTATAATATCTTTGAGCTCTGTATCCCTCTGCTCTTTGCTCACCTGATGGAGGCCTCCTTGAGCTTTCTGCATGGCCTTCAGTAGCCATCTTTCACCTTTGTTTTCAAGAACGCAATTGGTTCTTCTCCTTCATCCCTCCTAGTTTTCTATTGTTTGTTGCACACATTGCAACACTCTTAATGGAGCATCAATACTATGTCTTCTCCTTCTCCTTTTCATGTTGTCTACAGACATAAATTGGGCTCTGATACCACTTGATGTATACCCCCTCCCTCACTCGGGGTCCACTCGACCTTCTGGTCTAGGATCGTTTAAATCAGGAGCTGAATCAGCTCTTCGGGCATTGTTGAGCCCCAAAAATCCTTTACACAGGTCCTTTCATTCTATGTGCAGGTCCATGAATGAACCCACGGGCTCACACTAAGCCCCTTTACCTCTAAAATTTGATTTCAGGCCCTTATCCCTTTTTATCGGTAGAAATGGCATATGACTCTAGGCTATGACCGAGCAAGACAAAAGGTTATAATTCAAGCTTCACCCTCTGGTGATTTCTTCTTCACTCCAACGTACAATCTTTTCCAAGTGACAAATGTCGAAAAAGAACTTGTGTCCACGTATCAAATTGATGGACCTCAATCTCCGACCAATGAATGGTCTGGATCTATTCCCTTCAGGCTTTGGCGATTTCTGACCACATCCAAGACGCATAACATTCAAAAAGTGTCGATCGCCAAAAAGTCAGATTGGACGGCTCTAGTGCTCCCCATATCAATGACTCTATGCCTCTTTTGCACCTCAGGATTCATCGCTTTTCCCCTGACATTTTTCCAAAAAATTCCATAATCATCGAATCAACAAACACACCCAAATGTCAAATCGATGACTCTCAAGCCTCGACAAATCAACAATTCATATCTCTCCTTTCCGAGCTTCAATGAATTTTCTTGATCGCACCCAATGCACACAACCCTTGAAAATTTCCAATCATCTAAAAATAGATCAGACAACTCCTAATTTCCCATCAAATCGATGGATCTCTACCTCTTTCACACTTCGGGCTTCGACGATTTCTTCACAACACCTTCTCCACAAATCTTCCTAATTGTCAAAACGTCGAAGGGGTTTCTCCTTTTTCCACATGTCCCATATTGATCAATGGCTAGGATGCCTTTAGGACTTCGATGATTTTTTCTCCCTATCTACACAACAATGCAAATTCTTCAAAATTCCATGTCCCCAATCTCTGGATCTTTTGCCAAGTGTCCTCCTCCAATGGACAACTAGGATTGACTCCATACTTCAGGCCTTCATGAGTCCTCAACAATGTTGCACTCAGTTTCTCTAGAGTGTAGGACCTATGTATCTACTGCCACCTGTCCTGTCTTGGATCAATGACCCATAACACTTCAGGCCTCTAGGCTTCAAAGGTTTTCGTTATACCACACCCCAATTCTTCTGGAGTGTCTATCCTCTGGAATGTTGGATCTCCTACCATGTGTCCCTCGCAATGAACGACTGAGATATTATCTGCTTTTCGGAGCTTCGACGACTCTCTGTCCCTATGCAATTCTCCTCACTTTCCTCTGGAGTTATAACTCTCTGGACTTCACAATATGTTGCCACATGTCCACTACTTTTGACGGCCCGGATGAGCTCCAACCTTCGATTCTCTGGGTATGCTCACTCTATGTGCCATGTTTCCTTCAGAGTGTCATACCTCTGTAGTACTAGATGCATTGACACTTGCCCAATGAAATAAACAGTGGAGATCTACTCCACTGTTTGGAGCTTCGGGAGCCCTAAAAACTCCTGCCACTACAATACCTTCCTCTTGGACAATCAACCTTCCAGACTCTAGGATATAATGACACATGTACTATCGCTTCAATGGTGAGGATCTGCTCCAGCTCCCGACCCTTTGGGAGTTCTCGCCTTTCCTTAACCTTATTCCTCTGGGGTGTTATGCCTCCAGACCTATGGATTTGTTGACACGTGTCCCTTCCAAATGGATGGTGGAGATGGACTTCGACTCTTCGAAGCTTCGGGAGTCCCCTATACTTCATGATTTTGTTCTTTTGGATAGTCGTACCTCTGGAATATCCCTAATATTCTAACACGGGTCCTTTGGAAATGGATAGTCCAGATTCACTTTGGCTCCCCATGACTTCGGGAGTCCTCTTCTCCTCTAAAAACAAGTATGAAAAATCTCCAGAATTTCAGAGTACGAAGAATTCTCAAGGTTAAACCCAGGGAAAATTACCTGGATCTGACGGTCGTTGATCCACGCGCTCAGATCCAATAGCTGGGATTTTTTCTCCTCTGTGCACACTCCCCTTTTGTTCTGGACTTTGATATGATGGCCCAAATTTCTTCCAACAACTAATCGAATGATAGTTGTAGCTCCTCATATGTTGACTATGCTTTCCTTTCAATAAAGAAATTTTCAATAAACTTCAAAGGCTCGGCCTTTTCTTTCCCTACACCTCTTGAGCTTGAAATGCTTTAAAAATTCAAAGGGGCTCGGCCCTTTGAATGTTTCTCTCCTACAGGATTTTTTGTTGGCCTCTACTTATGTTCTTGGGAAAACGCTACTCCTCCTGAGCTTTTGGTTTGAATTAGGCTCACTTGTGCTCACCTTATGCTTCCTCCACAACCCGAACCTTAAATGGTTCTCAATCTTTGCACTCCTTACAAAGTCGTCGTGCACAATGGAACTATCTCTCATGAGCTTTTGTTTGCTCAGATCTCTAAAGGTATCGAACCTTTTCCCCCTTAACAAATCCTTCTGCCCTCCTAACAGTATAGACACTCTTTCTCCTAAGATTTTGTGGACTTGAAGCCACTCAACCTCGGGCACACTCCTTGCCCTCTCTCCTTGAATTTGACTAACACTTAACAAAGTGTTTCCCCTATGCACTCTTTGCACTTTGAGTTTCTAAAAGACTCAGACTTAAGACTTTTTCCAAAATTCTTCTTGCGCACTCCTTGCAGAGCCCTCAGAGTATTCAGTAACTGTGGTAAATTTTCTTCAGAGTGTTCAGCAACTCTGATAGGCCTTCCCTGACACTACTCCTTCTAAGCTTTAGAATGAATTTCTCTGATGTGCCCACCTGGCACGATCTTCTCTAAACTCGAGACATAGTTCAAGTGGCACGATCTTCATTAAAAGCATACGTTACATTCCAACTTGTTAAAAACAATTTATGGCCACGCGATGTGGACTTTAGTTGTCAATCATTTGAGTTCCTTATTTACTCTACGCACACTCACTAGTACATTTGGGTCAAATTCCGACAGCGCGTTCGACGCAATTGCCACTTTATATTTTCAGTAGAATGACAAATAGTGGACCCCCTAAAATGTCGTTTCACATGATGTCTCTTTTTCGACGCCATAGATATCGTCTCTATTGTGACGTTTCATGTAGACACGTGTCATCTCAGATTTGACTGTCCAAACCCCATATAGTCGTCACTACAACGACGCCAGAGACATCAGAATTCTGACATGCCATTTCATCGGTCTCCACTATGTGGACACCATGGAAGCAACGCTCGAAACGTCGCAATACCGGCACCAATTAATGTCGCTATTCCAACATGTATGCAATCTCACTTGCGACGTGAACGTCATGGGATTTTTGACATGTATGCAATCTCGCTTGTGATGTGAACGCCATGGGAGTGACGTTATAGAAGTCAAAACACCGACGGATGGTAACGTTGGTTGAGCGACCGTAAGCTATATATCAACAATGTGGAATCCATGGGAGCAACGTTATAGACATCGTAATACCAACGACTTGTAGGTGTTTTTAAAAAATGACAATTTTTTTTTCTTACGTCCATAATCTCTTTAAATTTTTCCTATTTATCCTAAAGAATAAAAATTAGTCATCCTTGAGAATTAATACTATTCTATCCATGAGATTTACCTTAGTTGGTTCTTTTATTATAGACAATCATGATAGATATTTGGTGTCCAACAGTAATATCTTACAATACTCTAGGTTTCTCAGGCTATGGTTCAAGATTTTGGTGTTTGATTGATGACCTTCCTTAATTTAAAGGTTTTCCTCATGAAGACCTAAATGAGCACATCAAAACCTTCATGGACTAATGTCTCTTGAAGGAAACCTTTGATAGTTTGCTTATCGTATGTGTCTTTCCTCGCACACTTCATGAGAAGGCCATTGAATGGTTCAATTTTCTTCATGATCATTCCATCTTTGGATGGAAGCATTCTTTTGACCTCTTTAAGGCAATATTTTGGGACCTAAGGCATAAACGTAGTCCTTCATAAATCCTCCCATGGTGTAATTTTTTCAGTGAACACCTTGATCTTCATACCTATGATAAATTCGTAGATGCCAAAAAATCTTCTATGATAAATAGATGAAAGAAACAATGGGAATAGGTTATTGAGAACTTTTTTTCAATGCATGAGCATCACAAAACCAAAGTCCATTCTTCAATAAATCAAGAATCCAATCTCAATCTAGTTCATATTGTGATCAAGAGCTTGCACATGAATTTGGTATTGATGATTCTCTTTTTCACGATTCACATTTCAAATAGGACTTGTGTGATATTTCCCTTTTGATGAGACCATTTTCAAAGATGGTATTGATCAAATTAGTAAGATTTATATCCCTCATACCACCACTATGAATCCTCATACCAAGATCATCACCCCTGGTGTTAGTAGTCTTCCTCTCTATAGTCTACAGAGTGACATTTCACATAGTAATGAGATTTGTGAAGAAAAAAATCCAAACATTCAACAATGGAAATAACTCACAAAATTCTCTTCCCGATAGTATTTCAAATACAAAAATCTTCCACCATATAAAGATAAATCTAGATCTTGATGTAAACATTGGTAACTTTCAGTTTGATGATATGATAGATAATTTTTTCGAGCATGATTGATTTGGAAGCCTAATTTTTTATAATGAATATGATCCTGAAAATCGGAAACCTAAACATGATCTCCTTGCTAACAAATATAACCATAAGGTATCATGGTTCTATAATAAACCTTGTCCTAAATATGATAAATACTCTTAGGTAATTACTCTTGGTAGTCCAAAAAAAGTTTTGGACTCTTATTCCATTGTTCATCGTGATTTTATTTATCATGATCCCTTAGGAACCTACCATTTGGATGAAATTTTCTTCCCAAAAGAAAGTAAGAAGATACCTAAAGTTCCCAAGGATGGATCTAATCAACTTTGGGTTTCCCCCAAAGATAGTTTTCTAAAGACTGGTTCACACTTCTCATTGGCTAATTCAATACATCTTGATACCTTTGTGTTCAAGGAGGATGTTAAGGAAAGTGTTTTTTAGCTTAAGATTATTTTGGTGGAAGCTCTAATTTTTGCAACCCCATCATAGCCAAAAATCTCACTCCCTTTGACCTAAGTTCTCCTCTATTTTATGATGGTTATATTGAGTCTTGCACTAAAGACAAGAGATTTTCTAACCATGTTATTCTAATTGAGATAGATATACATACTACTTAGCTTCCATCTTGTACCAATAAGAATAATGAGGTTTAATTTAAGGATAACAACGATGTTTATCTTGTCTTCCATTTCCTTTAAAAAGTGGGGAGGAAATCTAATTTCCAATCTCATCCTTCATCACAGAATTTGGGATCCTTAGCTCAACCATTTTGATATTTTTAGGACAACAAGTATCTTCCTCTTAAAATGGTTGATGCAGGAGCATCGCAAGCAAGTGAAAAGCGGAGGACAGCTCGATATGCACCAGTGCACATTTTGGAGATATTTTGAATTTGAAAAGATGAAACATTAATGTAATATCTGGAAGGGATATGATTTCATTTATGGTTTGGAGATTGTAACGCAGATCTTGAGTGGTTTCTCTCATATGTCAGTCATAGGAATTTAATGTAATCAATGTAAATTTGTTGTAGGCTTTAATTCGATTAGATAGCTTGAGTTGTAGGAGGGAAAACTCGAGAAATCTCCCTCGCATGTATGGGATTGTATCATTATTCTCATTGTGGAAGTTAGAAGCTGTAGAGTAAGAGAGCATAGGAGAATAGAGTAGAAAGTTGTAGAAAATGTATGAGAAGATAGTTGTTGCTATAGAGACCATGTACATAAGCACTTGAGTTAATATAAGAAGGCTTTGATTCAGTTTCATGGTGTTGTTATGGTTACTGTTTACATCTATTGAATGGTATGTTTATAGTTTGCTTATATGCTTTGTTATGCATTTGTTTCAATGCTTATGTGTATGATTTCATGTTGAATGTATGAAGTCTGTGAGAGGGAGAGTATGAGTTTCAATTGTTTCTCATCCTGAGAATTCCTGCAAGGAGTGCAGTGAAGGTCCGCAACGAGTGCGCTGACAAGATTTTGAGTTTTACCTCAAAAAATCTTAGGAGGGATATCGTTGTTCTCATACCAGCAGAAATTCAAGTATGCACAGAGTTGTGCAAGGTGTGCGCAAGCTGGTTGAATTCTTAAACTTTTCCAACCAAGGAGTGGTTGAAGAATTTATTTCGCAAGGAGTACGCAAAGGGGGAAGACATCAAATAATCAGAGATTATTGTGAAGGCCACAAGGAGTGCGTGCAAGAATCCCTTAGAATATTAGAGTTTGAGGCAAGAACCAAGCTCAGGAGGGATAGATACTTTGAAGAGTTCGAAGGTGAGACGAGGTTCAAAGTCGCTTCGCAAAAGGAAAGCCAAGGAGGGAGGACTGTCGTCAGATATAGATCAATGAGATTCATTTATCTCGTGTTTTGAATTTCATGAATTCGGGAGTGTGGAGAAAGTTGTGGCTCGGAGTCAAGAGTTGCGAAGTCGCGATACGCAAAATATCAACGAAATCTAGGCCGTCAGATCGACGAAGGTTTGATACCATTGATCTGTGGCAAAGGAATATCGGTATTTCTTTTATCGAGTGAAGGAAGAACTTTACATCACAAATCCCCAATACATGAAATCCTGATGCACGAAAGTTGGGCCCCAGGTCACAATCATGGTCACATTGGTGAAGAGCAAGGGAGGATCTAAAGACCCGTCATCCATTTTCAGGGTTTCAGGATTTGAAGGAGTCAGGGAAATCGACACCAGGAATCATGCAGTCGTGAAACCCGAAATACTTTTTCGAGTTAATTTAGTGGTCGTGTCAGTGGTCACGTGGAAGTAGGAGTTTGTGCCTAATGCTTGGTCATGCAGGCATAACTTCTAAGAAGGACGAGTGGTTATAAGTGTTGGAGATTCCAGTTGGGAATCAAAGAGCCATTTCGTCTTAGGGTAAGTTGAAGATCCAAAGACCGGGAGGTCAAGCAGAACCTGTTGAGGTAGGGGTGTTGCGCCAGGTGGTATCAGAGCACAGATCTTGAACTTCTGTAGCATAGGGTAGATAAATAAAATACTCTGATACATCCCATCAGGTGGTTTATCAGAGCTCAGCTAACAACCTTTGTTTTCTATAGAGGGAAGACAGAGGACAGTTGTGATTTGAATTTTGCGTGGATAGATTGAAACAATGCCGCCAAGGAGATATCAAGAAATTCCCATGCCCGATCCAACCGTGGAAAGGGACATGAGATAACTTCATTCTTGATTCGATTCTATGGAGACAACACAGAGGCGAACACCTGATACTAGAGATGTCAGTGAATCCCAAAATGAGAATGAGGCTAGAGCCGAAGAAGAAGTTGCAGTTGAAGATGTTGTAGAAGAACATCTATTCAAAGTTGTTGCAAGAATAGGGGCTAGAGAAAAAATGGATATCCCAATGTATGAAGGCAACTTAGACATTGAGGAGCTGCTAGATTGGTTTAGAGCTCTAGATAAATACTTCAATTATGAAGATATAGAGGAAGATAAGAAAATAAAACATGTTGTCACTAGATTGAAAGGGCATTGATCCGGATTATTTTCGGCACGAAATGAGATCGGAGATATAATAAAGAAATGCACAGAAATATTGCAAGAGAGACAACAATATAAAAAAAATATAGCGGAAATAAAAAAAGAGTCACAGATATACAGTAATACACGATTTCTATTAATGAAATAAATGTACAGAGACTGTAAAATATAGAGTGAAAGACTCGCTAGAATGGTGGTAGCTTATCTCTGAGAAGAGATGTGACGGCTACTCGCATCCGTGAGAATATGATCCTTACAATGAGGCTCTAAGGGCCTTTTTAACAACAGTAAAATCCAAAACCCTAACCCCAGAAGATGAAAAGCCAAAAGGTTTGTGGGCCCCGATGGGGGTAGTTGATACATCAACTTCCCAGGGGCGTAACTTTTGCATACGATCTCCGTTTGGGGCACTCAATAGCTCGTTGGAAAGATATATCTGAGACCTACAACTTTTGGGTGAGAAACATAATCTATGATCCATGTTGCTTCCCATTTTCTCAAAAAAAATCATTTAGGGCCTCAAAATGGCCCCGGAAGTTAAAAACTGCTAAAAATAGTAAATTACCAAAATTGCCAGAAACATGTTTTGGGCCAATTGGAGAAGGTGGGTGGTCACCGATATCCACCTGGATCAATCCTCCCTCCTTAGGAAGCAATGGTCTCCATTGTGTTGAGTTCCCAGGGGAGAGGGGAAAGCGATTGCTGAATCTGAATCTTGGTGATCTGCTTGTCTTTCTGGAGAAGTGGCGTTTCTTAGCTTGTTGAAGACTATCACGAACCTTTGGATAGAAGGTTTGGACCTTTTTAACCAATCTGGCTATTTTAGATGACTGTGTGCAGAAGGAATATTTGTGCTTTGTTGCAACCTTGTCGACCTGCTTCTGGTGGATAGAAGGTGCTTGGGCCGAGGCTGTAGTGGTTGCAGTGTTCTTTTGTTCCCCTTTTGAACAGTTTGTGGAGAAGATGAATTTTGTAGTATGAGATACTACCTTGCAGCACTATTTAGGTGGGGCAGTAGTTGGAACTACCTCTGGTATCCTGTAGAGATAACCCCCCAGAGTAATAATGACACTACAGGGTCGAGACTCATAGATAGCACAGCGTTTCCACATATATTGTTGGCCTAAGAGAACATCAAAGACATCCAATGGGGAAACATCACATAATACCTCATCTCTGAAGGGTTGGATGCCGTATGACAATCGACACTGTTGGCTGACATGAAGATCTCGTCCTTGGCGAAGCCACTCGATGTTGTATGGTTGCGAGTGTGGTGTTGTCAACAATCCCAACTATTTGATGACCTCTACTGAGATGAGGTTCTTCTGGCTTCTTCTATCAACAATAAAATGCAATGGGGTCCCCTTCACCCACATCTGTGAATGAAAAAGGCGCTCCCCCTCTTCAATATCTATTGGTTCTTCTGGTTGAATTTATGCGGTCACGACAATAGCAGTGGGGTCTGCGTCGATGATCTGTCTTTTACCATTATTTTCAGAATCGGATTCTAAACTAGGGTTTGGATCCTTGTCTTTGATCTCGGCCACCAATGACTGTTTTGAGCAACATTCATCGATGTTGTGCCAGGGGATTTTGTCAAAATCACACCTTTTTCCAGTGTCCTTCTTTGTCTTCCCATGACCCTTCTTTTCCTGTGGTTTGGACTGGTTT
>JASDQU010680521.1:21262-35215 GCA_032191745.1 Picea mariana
ACATTCGACATGGCAAAAAAACTCACACCAATAGAGTTAAATCCAGACTGCATGGAACAAGCCAGAACTGATCAGATCATGGATACACAGATCAAGCACACTCGAAAACAAAGGATACCACTATATCGAGTTGTCAAAGTAGGCCAACTCCTTCACCAAGGCAAATGACTCACCAGGGACCAAGTTCAGCAGAAGTTTCCTCATCTCATGGAGGAACTCAACGTAATGGGGACCATTGCTTCCTAAGCGGGGAGGAATGATCCAGGTGGATATTGGTGGCCACCCACCTATTCCACTTGGACCCCCACCATTGCTTATTTCAGTTTTCAGTTTCCGCACAGTTTACTATTTTTAGCAGTTTTTCGGGTCCTGAACTTCCGGAGCCATTTTGAGGCCTTAAAAGACATTTTTTGGGAAAATGGGGAGAAACATGGATCATAAATCATATTGCTCACCCAAAAGTTGTATTCTTCGGATAGATATTTCTAACGAGGTATAGAACGTGTCAAACGGAGATCGTATGCCAAAGTTACGTCCCCGAGAAGTTGATGTACCAACTTACCCAAACGGGGCCCATAGTCTTGGCGTTTCATCTCCTAGGGTTAGGTCTTTGGATGTTTAGGGTTTTCCATCGTTTCTCAATAATAATAGGCCTTCGAGCCTCATTGTAACACAGTTCAGAGGCTAGTAGCCACCACATCTCTTCTCAGAGATAAGCTACCAGCGCCCTAGCTAGTTTATTTCCATTCTGTCTGTAAGCATATTTCAGTCATTTGTTATTAATGAAATGAAGTCTTATTTCCGCTGCATCTCTGTTTTTATGTGTATTTTTGTATTTCATTGTGTTCCTACATAAATCTGGATCAATGAAGGGAAACAATGGTCAATACAAACATTTATTTTATCTGACCATGCAATTCTTCTAAAACTCTATTAAGAGAAAGAGAGAAAAGGGGCCAAAAACATTTGTATAGTTTCACTAGAGCCTTCTGACTCAAGCTACACATAAATAAACAACTCAACGCAAGAAATGCAAATTGACATATTAACATAACAATATCCAACTAAGTTATTGAAAGTCAACTAATGATACCTCATTCTCCATCCAGATAAAAAAATCAGACCACTTTTTTTCTTGTATCATCTCGAATTCATATTGTGATGGATAATGGCCATATTGTTGCTCCTATCAAAACATGGAAGATGGACTAGTTAAAGTAATTGATATGCAATCATTTAATTTTTTTTACAAAATCTAAAAAAACTATCATTTCAGATATTCCCAGAACTTAGAAACTTGCATATTGAGGCTTCTAATCCTGTTTGACCACTATGATGTGTGGAACAAAATTTGGCAAGCCTAGCCTTCGAGGCCTTGTCCTGAAACATACACTAATTCAATTTACAATAAAATATAAAAATCGTTTAATGAATTTGAAATAATCTAGTGTCGAAAATTCAAATACATGTATGCTCTCCTCACCAAACTTCCTCTGCACATCCTCTCTATCATATGATTTCACGATATCTTTCCATACTTTCACACTTACATCAATTGGCCTTCTTTTGTTCCTTAGCTCGGGAGGAATTCCTTTTATCTTTTTCTTTTGGTTGCAACAAAATCTCTTGCAATTTTGAGTCATTTTTTTCTTTATCTGCTTTACTGACCAACGTGTCCCAAATTTAGTCTCCATGTCATTGATGACAGCTTTTTGAAGGTGAAAGGGTATCTTCGAGAATGGAAGATGTAGATTATATTTAAAGCATTGAAGACATGATTCCTTCAACCTAAGCATGAACACTTTCTCAACATCTGTCATTCTGATATTCCCAGAAACAACATCATATTCTACCTTGGTTTCGTATGTACCAATGCAAGATGCATAACATGTACTGGTGGTGGAAGAAATTTGTGACTCAGGAGTGGCTGGTACATTGGACGTCTCTACTCCCTATTCCACATTCTTAGAGGTTATTGATATTGAATTTCTCCTTGATATTTTTCACGATCCAGGAATTGATGGGGAATCAATCGATTCTCTTTGAGAGGTTGGTTTGGTTGGACTGTTTCAATGCCTTTAATAGATCATTCTTCCACATATTTGGAAAGCATGGGCAAGTCCATACCCTCTAGTTTCTTCACTGCTTCTACCCCCAATATAGTGTTGGAATATCTTTCAATAAAAGAATGTGATTGTCATTGATGGAAAGAACAACAACAATGACACTCAGAAAATTAATGGCAAGAACTACAACAAGGAGAACAAAAAATAGGACACTCAAAGGCGTGTAGAGGAGGAGATTAGATCTCAGCCGTCGGATTGAAGCACGAAGGACCAACAACTGCTAGATCCAGTGGAGCTGCAAGGGGGATAAGCCCAGGAGTCAGTCGACACTCCAAAGTTGCGAAGGAATCCTAGCCGTTGGAGACAAAGGACACATCGCGAGCGATTGGCATTTCACTGACTCTTAAACTAGAGAAGTCAAAGGTGAGTGTTGCAAGAACTCACAAAGTTTGAGTTCGTGAAGAGGAGATCTCGACTGTTGGATCGAGGACTAATCTGGGCCATTAGATCTAGGAGAAGAACATGATCCACGTGAGGACCACGTCAGCAAGGACACATAGCGAGAGATCAACATTTCACTGATTCACAAATCACGAAATCTAGAGCAAGGAATGAATGCACGAGACAGGAACTCGTGAAGTCCCGAAGTGTGAAGAAGTGATATCGACCATTGATTCACATGAAATATCAGACTGTTGACATGAGGTGATTGAATTCATGAGTACAGGAGTCGAAGAAAGGAGGTGCTCTAACCTTTGAAGTCACAAAATGAGAAATCGCGATTTGATCGTAGTCGTCCATTAAAGGGAGAGACCTCAACCGTTGATCTGATATGAAGCCATTTCGGGGTTTTGTGTATCAAAAGTTTGGAGGAAACTCATAGCAGGAAATCACAAAATGTGAAATCGCAATTTGATCGTAGTTGTTCATCAGAGGGAGAGACCTCGATCGTTGATCTAATATGAAGCCATTTTGGGGTTTCCTGTATCGGGAGTTTAGAGGCAACTCACAGCAGAATATCGTGAAACACAAAATGCGAAATGACTTTTATTTGGCATATGGTCACAATGAGTGGGCATGTGGGGAGAAACACGCCCCGTACTAGTTCTCTCAGGTAAAGTTTGAGAGGAAAATATTTAATAGATCAACAAGTATTTGAGTATTTAATCCAACGGTGCTGATTATTTCGTCTCTCTAATCGAAGGGTTACTGTTGCACTTTAGAGATTATTGATCAATTACGATTCAGTTAGCATAATTGAATCATATTTCTTGGATGATTGGAGATTTGGTTGCTAGGAAGTTTCTCTTGGAGAGGTGAGGTGCAACAAAATTGTTAATATTGTATAAAACAAAAAGGTCATGACTGAGTTAGGTTGGTTGTTCTCATGGGAATAATGAGTTGAAATGGTAGAAAGGAAAATCACAGTATGCACAGTGTGAGATCAAACTCAAGGATGAGAAACAAAAGCTTAACATAACATAAAAGGTGAAGAGAGCATAATGTACACATACCAAAGAGCATGATAGGAACAGAAAAATAACATATAGAAAGAGACAACAATTCAAGCCAAGTATGAACAGAACAAAAGAATAGTGAAGGAGAGAAGAATTGCAGAACAAAGAAGAATTGGTAAGAATTGATATATCTGTATTTTTGGTTAATCAATCATTTATTTATAATAAGGGAGGTAGGGAAGCGCTAGGGAGGAATGTATCCCTATGTTATTCAAGTTGGTGCTTGAATACTGGAAGTTGTAGCTTTCATCTAGTTGTGGCTAGAAAACAGGGTGGCAGGGTGGTGCTAGGGAAAACACAGAGTTTTCTGTATGCGAGTTGATGCCTGTATAAGTGGAAGTAGGTTCTTCCATCCAGTTAGTGTTGGAACACTCATGGAGTTGGTGCTTCCTTCTAGTGGGTGCTAGAGAAACCAAAGAGTTGGTGCTCTCAAAAAGTTTCATCTTGTAAAACAGAGGTGGTAGCCTCATTTTGAGTTGGTTCTCAAAGATAGATGATGTACATAACATAAAAGACTGCTTATCATTAGAAGAAGAAGAGGTTTTATCCCTTTATGGGTTTCCTCATAAAAATGTATCTCTGTGTATATAATATGTGTGATTGATGTTTATTATTTTGTTATTCATTAATCTGGAGAAGATTGAAAAAATGTTTTAATAGACATAAAATTGTTTAAGCATAGTAACCACTGATTCACCCCCCCTCTCAGTTGTCTTAGTAATTTCAACAATTGGTATCAGAGTAGGTTCCTTTTATTTAAAGGTATATATGTAATATTAAACATGACAAGTCATGAATGGACTTTAGCCAATAAGCCTCCTCTGTTCGATGGAACAAATATTTCCTTCTGGAAAGTTAGAATGAGAGCATACATAATGGCCTTAGGTGTTGATGTTTGGGAATTAGCAGAAACTGGATATATAAAGCTTGTTCTGCTAGCTTCTAAAGATGATAAGTTAGAATTTAGCTTCAATGAAAAGGCAATGAATACTATCTTGAATGGACTTGTTGAAGCTGAGTTTGTAAAGGTGATGCATCTTGAATCTACCAAAGCAATGTGGGATAAACTTATTAGCAGTTATGAAGGAAATGAGAAAGTAGAAGATTCCAAACTTCAAGAATATAGATTGAAATTTGAACAACTAAAGATGAATGAGGATGAAACAATTAGTAAGTAATTTTTTAGATTTGAAGATCTTGTGAATGCCATGAAGGGTCTTGGTGAGAAGATTGAAGATGCATTTTCAGTTCAGAAGATTTTAAGATCTCTACTTGATAGATTTAATCCAAAATTTTCTGCAATAGAAGAATTAAATGATCTTAAAACTCTGTCTATTGATCAACTCCTAGGAACTCTAACTGTATATGAAATGAGAATTAGAAAAGATAAATCCATCACTAGAGAAGCATCTTTTAAAGAAGAAAAGAATACTGATTCAGAATTAGATGATATTGAGGCAAAATTTGTGAGAAGATTAAAGAAAGGATCAGGAAAATATCAAGGCAAGTTGCCCTTCAAATGTTTTAACTATGGTAAGATAGGGCATTTTTCATATAAGTGTCCTCACAAGAAAAAATACCAGAACTCTGATGATGAAAAGAAATACAAATTTAAGAAATATAGTAAAAATAAAAGTTTGTGTGCAAACAATGATGACTCCTCAGAAGACATAGATAGCGATTCATCCTGCGAAGACAAAGTGAATGATTTTATGCTTATGGGTATGGGAGATATTGATGATGAACACCCAGGAGGTTAAATGGATGGTGAAGAATCTATGGTGGATATGGAAGGTGAATTAATCAGTGCTTTGGAAGAAATTAACAGACTCGGATGTAAGAAGAGAAAACAAAAACAGTTGTTGATGCAATTTAAAATGAAAGGTAAAAAACCTAATGAAGACTTTGCCTTACTAAAAGTGGAGTTAGAAGAGGTAAATAAAATAGAGGACATTTTGAAACAACATTTATCAGAGAAGAAAGCGAGATGTGAAGCCTTAGAATAAGAGATAGTAAAAACCAGAAAAGAGATGGAGAAGTTTAAGGCATTGTATCACCAAAATCTGTCAAGTATTAAAGACTTAGAAAGATTAAACTCCATTCTAAATCAACAAAGGAATCCAAAGTTGAAAGATGGCCTGGGTTATGAAGAAGGATCAAGTAGTGATCATCCAAGTAACACAGAATTCATCAAGTTTGTCAAATGTACAATCATTGACAACAATCACTCTGCATAAACATAGAAAGATAATTAGCCGCCAAGAAGGAATAAAAGAAAAAGTACCATAACCGAAACTGTATATCAAAGAAATAACACAAAATCTTCTAGTCAAAGAAATCATCAGCATGGAAGAAATCGACTCGCTCAAAGAAGACAACCATTTTCCAGGTACAAAGGATTTTTCTATGGATATTGTTTTTTCTGTTCTAACTTTGGTCACAAAACTGTAAATTGTTCTTTAAGATTTAGATATGAGAAATCAAGATAATCAAGGAATAATTATCTACCACAACAAAGATTGAGACAACCAAGTAGCAAACAACCAAAGACTACAAATCATGTGATGGTTGGGAAAAAGATGCAGGTTAAGAATAACAACTGTTATGATCTGTTATTCAGTGAACCAGAATGTTACACCTGCCATAATTATGGACATAAAGCTGCAGACTGTCGCTTAAGAAACTATAAGCCATATTTGAATCCTGCTACTGAAAATTTCAAGGTTTAGAAGAAGAAAGAAGATGATCAGTGTGGATTATTGTTATCAGTCCAAAGACAAAAGAATCCTTGGTATATTGATAGTGGATGTTCTAAACATATGACTGGAGACAAAAGTAAGTTTCTAACTCTAAGTGAAAGAAAATCAGGGAATGTAACTTTTGGAAACGAGCACCATGAAAAATAAAAGGTAAAGGAATGTTAAGTCTGAGTAATGGCAAAGGGAAAGCTCAATATGTGTTGTTTGTAGATGGTATGAAACATAATCTTCTTAGTGTCAGTCAAGTCTATGACCGAGGATGTGAAGTTTTGTTTACCTCTAAAGATTGTAGAATAAAATCTGTGAATTTAGGACAGCTGATTGCAAAAGGCATAAGAATAGAAAACAATGTCTATGTTTTAAAAGAAGAAAAAGAATAATGTCACTTAAGCAAGTATGATGAAAGTTGGCTATGGCATAGGAGACTTGGACACCTTAATTTTGATCATATAATAAAACTTAGAACCAATGGGGCAGTAAAATATCTTCCAAAGATATCAAAGCCATATGATTCTATTTGTAAACCTTGCCAAATAGGAAAGCTTACTCGAACACAGTTTAAATCTAAGATTTTTCCTTCTACATAAAAACCTCTTCAATTAGTTCATATGGATTTGTGTGGACCATCAAGGAAGGAAGGTACAGGAAAAGAAAACTATTTCATGTTTATTATTGATGATTATTTTAGACTAACATGGGTTTCCTTTCTGAAAGAAAAGTCTGAAG
The DNA here is from genome assembly GCA_032191745.1 of Picea mariana. Taxonomy (NCBI): domain Eukaryota; kingdom Viridiplantae; phylum Streptophyta; class Pinopsida; order Pinales; family Pinaceae; genus Picea; species Picea mariana. The sequence continues at coordinate 28,331 of JASDQU010680521.1, forward strand.
CATTCAAAAAATTCAAAGTGTTTAAGGCCCTGACTGAGAATCAAACACGAAAAAGATTGAAGGCAGTAAGGTCAGATAGAGGAGGAGAGTTTAGTTCATGGAATTTCAAATAGTTTTGTGATAAACATGGGATCAAAAGAGAGTATACTATTCCAAGGACTCCACAACAAAATGGAGTAGTTAAGAGGCATAATAGATCAGTTCAGCAGATGGCAAGATCAATGATGAATTAAAGGAATATTTCTCAGACATATTGGGTGGAAGCAATTCATACATTTGTACATATTCCTAACAAAGATCATCTTAGGCCACATAGTGACACGACTCCTTATGAACTATGGTTTGGAAGAACTGCTTCAATCAAGCATTTTAAAGTCTTTGAGAGTAAGTGTTATATCAAGAATAATGATGAAAATATCGGTAAATATGATGACAGGGATGATGAAGGTATCTTCTTAGTGTATGCTACAAACAATAAAGGATACATATGCTATAATAAAAGGCTACATAAACTGGCTAATTGTATTGACATAAAAGTTGATGAAGAAATACCGGTAGGAGATGTAAGCAGTGTTGAATCAACCACATAAGATATAGTTGAAGTTGAATATGAACAGGTCCAAGGATCAGAAATAGAAGACTCAAAATCAGATGAAGATAAAAATACTCAAGCAGAATCAACTAAGTAGACAGAAACAAAACCACCTCTTAGAACTGTTAGAAAGAATCATCATGAAAATCAGATAATTGGTGATATGAATAAAGGAGTCAGACAAGAAGAAAATTGATTAAAGACTTAGAACAATCTCAGGTTGCTTTCCTATCTATGATTGAACCTAAAAATTTTGATGAAGCCAGTGAGCATGATGATTGGATTAGACCTATGAATGAAGAGCTTGATCAGATTGAGAAGAACAACACTTGGGAGCTTGTTCCTGGACCTAAAGATAAGAATGTAATAGGCTCCAAATGGGTATTCAAGAATAAAATGAATGAAAAGGGACAAATTGTTAGGAATAAAGCCACATTGGTCTGTAAAGGGTATCCACAAGTTGAAGGACAGGATTTTGATGAAACCTTTGCACCATTGGCAAGATTGGAAGACATCAGAATATTTATTGCATATTCATTTCATAAGAACTTTAAAGTATATCAGATGGATGCTAAGTCAACATTTCTCAATGGAGATCTAGAAGAGGAAGTTTATATGGAGCAACCTGAAGGATTTTCACGGACATATAATCTTGATTATGTCTGCAAGTTGAAGAAGGCTTTATATGTACTGAAACAAGCACCACGATCTTGGTATTATAGATTAGATAAAGTTTTACAAGAGAAAGGGTTCAATAAAGGTACTATTGATAGAAATCTATATATCAAATCTGAAGGTGATGATCTATTAGTTGTTTTGGTTTATGTAGATGACATTATTTTTGTCTTTACTAATGACTCTTCTATTCAGTGGTTTGCTAATTCTATGCAAACAAATTTTGAGATGTCCATGATAGGAGAACTGCCATATTTTCTTGGTTTACAAGTAAATCAAGTTCTGCAATAATATTTATCTCTCAAGAAAAATATTTGAAAGAGATGTTGAAAAAGTTCCAGATGGAAGATTCCTCTCCTATTAGTACACCTATGGTGGTTGGTTGCAAGCTCATTAAAGATGATATTTCACCTAATGTTGATCAAAGAACATATCGAACAATGATAGCCAGTCTTTTGTACATCACAACATCCCATCTTGATATAATGCAAGTTGTTGGAATGGTAGGCCATTATCAATTTGCTCCCAAACAAAGTCATTTAATAGTTGTCAAAAGGATATTCAAATACTTGGAGGGAACAATGACTTATGGTCTGTGGTATCCTAGAAATCAGAATTTTCAGTTAACTGCTTATTCAGATGTTGATTGGGCAAATTGTGTGGATGAGAGAAAGAGCACCAGTGGAGGTGCATTCTTCCTAGGTGACTCATTATTAGCATGGCTTATTAAGAAGCAAAGATCTATTTCCTTATCAACTACAGAGGCAGAGTACATTGTTGCTTCTACTTGCTGCACTCAAATTTTATGGATGATACAAACTCTTGCATATTTGAAGGTAACTTATACGAATCCCATCCACTAGTGCCATTAGTGTCTCCAAGAATCATGTACTTCATTCAAATAATAAGCATATACTAAGAAAAATACCATTTTCTCAGAGAACAAGTTATAGACAGAGTTGTTTAGTTGAATTATATTTCTTCCATAGAACAGACAGCTGATATCTTTAATAAACCATTAGTAGCGGCACCATTTCAATATCTTCGTCAGAAGTTGGGGGTCATATCTTCTCTTGTCTAATTTGTTCACTATGTCAGAGGGAGTACTTATTGAATATATGTTGTATTTGTGGTAAGTATTGTTCAGGGAGAGCATATTTTCTTTGACATTGATGTCAAAGGGGGAGAAACAACAAATCAATGCGGAAGGCCTTTTCAGGGTTGCCATCAATGCCAAAGGGGGAGAGTGTTGGCATATATTTCAGGAAAAGAATGTGCTTGTCATTGATGGAAAGAACAACAATGATGACACTCAGAAAATTGATGGCAAGAAATGTAGGGAGGAGAACAACAACGAGGACACTCAAAAGCGTGAAGAGGAGGACATTAAACCTCAGCCGTCGAATCGAAGCACGAAGGACCAACAACCATTAGATCCAGTGGGGATGCAAAGAGGATAAGCCTAGGAGTCAGTCAACACTCCAAAGCTGTGAAGGAATCCTGGTCGTTGGAGCCAGAGGACACACGGCGAGCAATTGGAATTTCTCCGACTCTTAAACTAGATAAGTCAACGGTGAGTGTTGCAGAAACTCGTGAAGTCCGAGTTTGCAAAGAGGAGATCTCGACTGTCGGATCGAGGAATAATATAGGTTGTCAGATCCAGGAGAAGAACATGAGCCAAGTGAGGACCACATTAGCAAGGACACATGGCGAGAGAACAAAATTTCACTGATTCGCAAATCACGAAATCCAGAGGAAGGAATGAATGCACGAGATAGGAACTCACAAAGTCCCGAAGTACGAAGAAGTGATATTGACCGTTGAGTCATGAGAAATCTCAAACTGATGGTCTGAGGTGATTGAAGTCGTGAGTACGAGAGTCAAATAAAGGAGGTGCTCCAACCTTTGAAGTCCCGAAACGTGAAATCACGATTTGATTGCAGTTGTCCATCAGAGGGAGAGACCTCGACCGTTGATCTAATATGAAGCCATTTCAGGGTTTCGTGTATCGGGAGTTTGGAGGCAACTCACAACAAGAAATCGTGAAACATGACATCATGATTTGATCGCAGTCGTCCATCAGAGGGAGAGACCTCAACCATTGATTTGATATGAAGCCATTTTGGGTTTTCGTGTTTCGGGAGTTTGGAGGCAACTCATAGCAGAAGATCACGAAATGCAAAATCATGAAATGACTTTTGTTTGACGTATGGTCACAATGATTGGGAATGTGGGGAGAAACACGCTCGGTACTAGTTCACTCAGGTAAAGTTTGAGAGGAACATATTTGATAGATCATCAAGTCTCTGAGTGTTTAATCCAACAGTGCTGATTATTTCGGCTCTTTGATCGAAGGGTTACTGTTGCACTTCACGGATTATTGATCAATTACGATTCAGTTAGAAGAACTGAATCATAGTTCTCGGAGGATTGGTGATTTGGTTGCTAGGAATTTTCTATTGGAGAGGTGAGGTCTAACAAAATTATTAATATTGTATAAAATAAAAAGGTCGTGACTGAGTTAGGTTGGCTGATCTAACGAGAATAATGAGTTGAACTGGGAGAAAGGAAAATCACAGTATGCACAGTGTGAGATCAAACTCGGAGATGAGAAACAAAAGCTGAACATAACATAAAAGGTGAAGAGAGAAGAATGTACACATACCAAAGAGCATGAGAGGAATAGAAAAAGAACAGATAGAAAGAGACAAGTCAAGCCAAGTATGAACAGAACAGAAGAATAGTGAAGTAGAGAAGAATTGCAGAACATAAAAGAATTGGTAAGAATTGATATATCTGTATTGTTGGTTAATAAATCATTTATTTATAATAAGGGAGGTAGGGAGGTGCTAGGGAAGATTGGAGTCCTCTGTTATTCAAGTTGGTGCTTGAATATTGGAAGTTGTAGCTTTCATCTAGTTGTGGCTAGAAAACAGGGTGGCAGGGTGGTGCTAGGGAAAACAAAGAGTTTTATGTATGCGAGTTGATGCCTGTATAAGTGGAAGTAGGTGATTCCATCCAGTTGGTGATGGAATACTCAGGGAGTTGGTGCTGCCATCTAGTGGGTGCTAGAGAAATTAGAGAGTTGGTGCTCTCAGAAAGTTGCAGCTTGTAAAACAGAGGTGGTAGCCTCATTTTGAGTTGGTGCTCAAAGATAGATGATGTACAGAACATAAAAGAGTGCTTATCATTCGAAGAAGAAGAGGTTTTCTCCCTTTATGGATTTCCTCATGAAAATTTGTCTCTGTGTATATCATATGTGTGATTGATGTTTATTATTTCTATTATTCATTAATCTTGAGAAGATTGAAAAAATGTTTTAATAGACATAAAATTATTTAAGCATAGTAACAGCTGATTCACCCCCCCTCTCAGTTGTCTTAGTAATTTCAACATATAGAAGCCATTTCCTCTTTCAATTTCTTTGGGTCATGTCCCTATATATGTATGATAAATTTCTTATTTTAAATTTAAAAATAAAAACAATAAACCCTATATATACCGAGGAAATTTCTTCTGTATAATTTTGAAATAAAAAATTAAAAAATACAATTCAAACAAGCAATGGAAACATGAAAAAATCTATAAATTGAGTATGAAATACCTCATTATGGAAAGAATCATATCCCTTTTCTTGTTTCCCTCTGTTGCTTGACATTTTTTGACATCCTAGGGTGAATTGTTTTCCTCTAGACTATGGAAAATCCCTCTCTTTGCTCCATATGCATTGAAACAACTGGTGGGATTATAGATCACTGAATTGGTTATGTGTCAATAAGATCAAGTGGATATAGATCATCTGTGGGTGGTTCTTTCTTATTGTTCCTTACTATTAATCATCTATGTGTGGATATAGATCATCAACGAGCTTTGTTACTGTTCCTTTGCATCGATCAACTGCATTTGTCTTTGTGGGTGAGGATCTTCCAATGCTTTCCCCTACCTTCTTACTGTTCCTTTGTGTCTATCAACTTTCTCTGTCTCTGTGGGTGAGGATATTCCCACACTTTCCCATGCATTTTCTTTGGGTGGTTCTTTTGGGTATGATATTCAAGAATGCACAAACCCTTGCTTTTGGGTGCGTGCGCGATCTAAAATCATGACTAGAGTATCATGAAGGGTGTGCGCGAGATCTAAAATTATGACTGGAGTATCATGAATGAACAAAAGATTTATTTTGGGTGTGCGGGCTCTATTATTTTTATTTTTGTTTTGGCTGCACAAGCTCTATTATTTTTTTAATTTTGTCTTATCCAAATTTCATGGTCTATTATTTTCGTTTTTGTTCTGGGTGCACAGGCTCTATTATTTTTTTAATTCCGTGTTATCCAAATTCCATGTTATATGAATAATGAATTTCATTTTCTTGTACTATTCGTCTCTAAATTGGACGCCATTGGTGCCAGATTTAGCACCCAAGTTGATTGCATTTTTCCCACTAGACGATGCTAAATTCAGCCCTAATGATACCCAATTTAGAGCTGAATAGTAAAGGAAAACGAAAATAAATAATAGACTAGACTCTTTGTAAACCATATAATCAATTGGGGTTTTGTAAAACATATAATCAATTGGGGTTCAAGATCAATGTTAATCACATTCATACTTAGTAATTAAGCAAATTAAGCATAGAATGACAATAAATGTCACAATAACCTCAATGATCATTAAAATACACAAATGTTTCATATGAAGGTATAGTTGTAGGGAAAAAATATTAAATGTTTATATAGAATGGGATAAATAAAATACAATATAGAGGCCCATCATTACCCCCTAGTTATAGGTTTTGCATGCCCATGTGCAACAAAATAGTCCCTCAAAATTTGATCCTTGCCTTTCTCAATCCTCCTACTCTGAGTGTTCATCTGTGTATGCTATCTACCTAAAGTCATAAGCTACAGTTTGGGTAACTCCATCCCTTATATGATATCCTACCCTTAGCTCTATGTCACCCCATCTATTTTTCTCTTCTTCTTCATCCATCTCCATCATAGAATACCATGAGGGAATGGATTGATGGAGGATTAATGGATATTTGAATGTATGTCCTATCCAATTAAGCTTTATTATCTTGAGGGTATCAATGTATAGGCCGACCTTGAAGAAATAAACTTTTAAATTAGATGGAAACTGAGGCTCCATATTTCTCAAGGTAAGTGGAATCTCCTCCCACTTGTTTTGGAAAAGCTTCACCGATTTATCTTTTGAGTTTTTCACCATGACTTCACAATGTGTAATTTCCCCCTTCGAATTTTCCTCAAGCATGTTCACTAAATCTATGTTAGAATTCAACCTTGCATGGTTTTTGAGTATTTCTTTAGGCTTAGTGGTTTTATACATCACCTAAAGGGTGTTATTCAGCTATTTATTCTTGTATCTTTGTGCCTTGACAACCCTTTTCTCCTCATTTTTTACCTAGGAGAAAAATTCCCTGATTTGGATATCCCCCACATAGGGATTAGGGGACCATTTCCAAGGGTGAGGAATCACAAAATTGTGGAGATAGAAATCATAGAGATTATTTTTATCTTCTTCATTGCATCATTTATATGCCTATGTGAACTCTTTTTGAGTGTCCAACTCATGAGGGAGGATCTTGGAAATTTGTCCCAGTT
>JASDQU010680521.1:61482-83863 GCA_032191745.1 Picea mariana
TGTACTCAACATGTAACTCAATCAAAAGCCCTCATCAACTTCCTCATCCGTATTTGATTTGTAACTCTATAATAGACCTGGTGTATATGATCACATTCCTGCAAACCTTCCTTAACTTTAACAACAAGAAACTAACATTTTCATCAAACTTTTCTTTACTCTCACATGCCTACTTTTTGATTAGTCAACAACCCTAACTTGAAGTAATCATAACTTTGAACCTATAATGTATAAAGATCTGAAACGGATACCCAATGTTATTCAGTTTTGTTTATGCAATTCCTCTAGGTGTCACTACTTGGAACCTCTCAGAAAAGGAGTTATACCAAAAATGGCATACCTTGCTCAATTCAGGCTTATTCTAGAGAACGACCTTGTAGAGCGGGCCCTGGAAGAATTTTTTTTTGAATGTATCTTAAAATGTCACAAAGAATACTACAGACAGTACCCTAACAAACACATTTTGTCTCACTAAATTTGGATCTGTTACGAATAAGTTATGACGTTTTTACCCAAAACACTTGTTTTTGACAAGTTTCAGGACTAGCCACAAACCCTATTTTCCACGGAATGTAACTCCCAAAATACAATGACCCACAAGCTAAATTTTTTACTACAGATACTTGAGTATGTTTTCTCAATGACATAAAAATTTCATGGTCTGAATAATTATATAAAAATAGTTATAATGGAAATGGTGAGATGACTTGTAAATAACATACCTTAGAAAGCACTATCAAAAGAATTTATCCTTCCTTACATTTCGGCCTTCTTTTCTTGAATTTACCTCAAAAATTTGGCTTAGATATCCTTGGTTACCTCATACACCTATAGATATTCAATATGCTCAAGTGTGATTAAAATGAGATAGCCTTGCCTCTTATTTATACTCTCCAAGTAGCTTCCTTAAAAACATCTTCTAGGTCACTTGGCCCATTTTCCTTATTTTAGGGTTAACCCACTTCTAATTTATCTATTAAATTTATTATTGAAATAATTTGTTTTGTATTCACTTTGATTTATAATACACTCCTCATTTCAGTTTATTATTTACCTTTTAAAATCTCTTAAACCACTTTCACTACTTTGACCTTTTGGGGCTTCTAGATGACATATGAGGGTCCTCCAACTTCGTAAAGCCATAACTCTCAAACCGTAAGGTGTTATGTGACATTACACATACCAACAAAAATGGAATGACATGTACAATCCATATAGAATACTATTACCTTCAAATACAACAAAAATCATATTGTTATCAATCAAACAAACTTGGGTCCATTACCCAAACCTAGGTTCTCCAACTTCACATGGTCATAACTCTCTAACCGTGAGGAGTTATATGATGTTCTACATACCACTCGAAATGGAATGACAAGAAATATCCATCTAGGATAGTTTCCCTGACAAATTCATTTTCCTTCATCTCATTATTCCATAATTAATAATGGGCTCCCTTACTCCGCAAAGCGTCTTCCCGTGAGGGATTTCACCATAAGGGGACCACTTTGAAGTTCATCCACATTTACTTCTTATCAACCATGAAAAAACAATAATGAGTCATATTTACATCAAAAAATATTGGGTCAATTACTCAAACCTTTGTTCTACGGGGATTTCTTCAAGGGTTGACATCAATGACAACCAACCTTAATCAACACCAATTACGAAGAAACTTAAGGTCAAGAAGTTCGTGTTTGGCCTTATTGTTAGAATTCATCTTCTACTTTAGGTACCCGGATTACTGGACTGAAGAAAGTGTGTTTGATTTTGGGGAGCCACATGACAAGCATCACTAGCCAAAGGAAAGGGCCAGAGCATCTGGATCAGTTGGACCCATTACTGTGGGAGTTTTAGGCAAGGCCCATCGGATTCATGCAGCGGTGGATAACCACCAGGCAAAGAACCAGTCGACTGTGATCGAGACGTCAAGTACCGTCGCTAACGAGACCCTTAGTATTGATAGATCCCGGTGCTACCAAGAGTTTCATCTTCGGTGCAATGCTAAAAATGATTAAGGTAAAGGAAGTCGAACAACATGAGTTTATCTTTGTAGAGATGGCTCCGGGAGCCAACCAGAAGGTTGGAGGGAAGGTCCCAGGTTCTATCCTTAACCTGGGAAAGTTTTTCACCAGGTCCAACCTATACGTCATGATATTAGGATCTTATGACATCATGATCGGTATGGACTGGTTGGAATCGCATGGGGCGATACTCAACTGTAAGATGAAACGGTTGATATTTGTCGATTATGAGGGACAGAGACACGTGATTCTAGGATGGAACCAGGGATTTTCCCTAAGGTTCATATCTTCCTTGCAACTATGGAAGAGCATGCACAAGGGATGTAATATTTATGTAATCCTTGCGTTAAATGAGAAGGGAGTAGTGGAAGGTCTAGAACACCTTCCTGTGGTGAGAGAGTTTGCAGATGTCTTCCTAGAGGAGTTACTTGGGATGTTGTCAGAGAGGGAATTGGAGTTTACTATAGACCTAAAACTGGGGACTGAACTGATATATAGAATGCCTTATCGGATGTCAACCCCAAAGTTAAAGGAGTTCAGAATACAAATGAAAGAATTGTTGGCCCTGGGATTGATACGTCCTAGTGTGTCACCATGGGGTGTGCATGTTATTTTCATACGAAATAAGGATCAATCGTGGAGGCTCTTCATTGACTACCATCAATTGAACAAGGAAACAATCAAGAATCAATATCCATTGTCGAGGATTGATGATCTGTTCGATCAAATGAAGGGTGCAACTGTGTTCTCAAAGATCAATTTGCGATTAGGGTATTACTAGTTACGAATCAAGGAGGATGACATCCCTAAGACCACCTTTAAGATGAGGTTTGGTCATTACGAGTTTACAGTTTTACCATTTGGATTGACAAACACCCTAGGGGTATTTATGATTTTGATGAACAGGGTGTTCCGCAAGTACTTAGACAAGTTCATCCAAGTATTAATTGATGATATTTTCATTTACTCTCAGATAACGGAGGAGCATGACGAGCACTTGCGCTTGGAACTACAGTGTCTGTGAGAGCACAAATTTTATGGGAAGTTGTCCAAATGCTCGTTTTATCAATCGAGGATTCACTACTTAAAGAATGTCATCTCCAACAAAGGTATCGTCATGGATCCAGCAAGGGTCAAGGATTTTAGGGAATGGCCTACAGCAACAAATGCCCCAGAAGTGCGTAGCTTCATGGTTTTAGCAGGATACCATCGACAGTTTGTCAAGGGATTTTCGAAGATAGCAAATACGATCACGGATTTACAGAAGAAGAACAAGAACTTGTTTGGACCTTGAAATGCTAGGAATCATTTCAGAGGCTCAAAGAGTTGTTGACAACAACACCGATACTAAATGTCCTTGACATGGACACAGACTTCTTGGTATGCACTGATGCATCCAAGGAAGGCTTGGGTGGAGTCTTGATGCAAGACGATCGGGTGATTTCTTACATTTTGAGGAAGTTGAGAAGGCATGAGGAGGAATATGCGACGCATGATTTGGATTTGTTAGTAAATTTTTGTCCCTTAAAGGTTTGGAGACACTACCTTGTTGGAAACAATTTTGAACTAAAGACAGACCACTATGGACTACAACACATCTTTACACAAAATGACCTAAACGCACGACAATAACGTTGGTTGGAATTGCTTAACGAGTATGATTTAGAGATTACTTACATAAAGGGAACAGTGAACCGAGTGGCAGATGCATTGATTTGGAGACCACACATATTTTTGGTGTTGCCTCTTCAGATGAATCTACGAGAAAAATATTCTAGCTTTACAACGCGACGATGACCAGTACAAAGAGGTCAAGGATTCTATCAGACAAAACACAATGATGGTACCAAAAATTAAAGGATTTACGTTGGACGACAATGGACTACTAAGATTTAAAAAAATCAAATTTATGTACCACCGAATGACGAGTTGAGTTTGATCCTAAACGAGGTTCATAGAGCAGTATACATGGCTCACCAAGGAGTCACGAAGATGAGGGTGGACCTTAAACCCTTATTCTTCTAGAAAGGAAAGAAGGTACACATAGTCAACTATCTGGACATATGTCTAGAATGTCAGTAGGTAAAGGTCAAACATAGAAATGTAGTAGGATTACTACAGCCACACGCTATTCCGAAATCAAAAGGGGAGGTTATTTCAATGGATTTTATTGTTGGATTGCCACTGAAAACAAGGAGACACGACTCAATTTTCATAGTAGTCGACACTCTGATGAAGAGTGCTCATTTATTCCTATGCGTATGACGTATTAGGCACTTGACATAGCTAGAGTTTTAATCAGTGAGATTGTGAGGTTGCATGGCGTGCCTGAGAGGATTATATCTGATTGAGGAACAGTGTTTACTGGACAATTTTGGACTAGTTTCCAAGAGGCCTTGGTAACCCAACTTAACTTTAGTACCGTGTATCACCCAGCGATTTACGAGCAGACCGAACAAACAAACCAACTCTTGGAAGACATGTTGCACATGTATGTGAGGGACCAATAAAAGAGTTGGTAGGAGTTCTTTTCACTTATAGAATTTGCCTATGACAATAATTACTAAAGCACCATTAAGATGGTGGCCTTCGAGTTTCTTTATGGGAGATTGTGTCAGATGCCTTTGAGTTGGGATCAGATTGAGAATAGGGTCTTGGTGGGACAGGAAGTAATCCAAGAAATGGAAGATTAAATGAAAACTAAGGCAAAGGATCAAGGAAGCGCAGGATTGGTAGAAGAGTTATGTCAATATGCACCGTGTCAACCATATTTATGATGTGGCGATCGATTATTTTTGTGGTTGAACCCACATAAGAGTTCGATCAAGTTTGAAAAAGGGGCTAAACTATCTCCTAGGTTCGTGGGATTCTACAATATTGTGAAAAAGAGAGGCCCATGGCCTAATGACTAGCCTTGCCTGATTCCTTGAGGCGTATACATGATGTTTTTCATGTATCTATTTTGAGACATTATGTTAGTGATCCTACACATGTTATTGATATGAGTTCCTTGTAGGTATTGAATGAGGGGGCATTCACGGCTGAGCCGATCCATATCCTGGATCATCGCATTCGATAGCTATGACGTCGAATAGTAGATCAGGTCAAGGTCCAGTGGGACAACTATAGTCTGCACTTGTCGACCTGGGAGGATACATATGATATGCGCAAACAATTTCCATTTTTGGTTGATAGAAAGAATTATGATACTGTGATACACATTATTTTGGCACTTATATACTATGAAACTTCGGGACAAAGTTTAGACCAAGAGGAGGAGTATGTAACATACCACTCTTACGCGCACTGAGAGAACTTATTCTTTGAGGACACTTGCTCGCAAGTGATCCAGATTATTATACTTTTGGGCATTTGATTATGATTATGAGGTGTTATGAATTGATGACATGTTATTTTGCTTCATTGACATAGACAGGTTCTATTGACTCGGTTTTCCCTGAGTGTGCAGGATTTTGGACCCCGAGGATGCAGAGGCATCGATGTGGCCCCTTGGACTCCAGATAAAGTTAGGGAGTGGACTATTGGGGTTTGATTGTTGTAGATATGAAATTTGTGCATATGATTATATGATATGGTTATGTATATGTTCTGACATGATTCGTTGATGATGCAGGCTGACGATAGCTTGTTGACCAGACTCACATGTGGGGTAGAGGAGTCGTACACGACTACCAAAGACATTAAGGCAGAGGTGTGGACAATAAACCTGCCACAACCTACAATCACTCCCGTTGTGGATCAAACTGTAGGTTAACGACTACCTAGTTCGAAAAGACCCACAATGTCATGAGGGCAGATTGTGACAATTTCTCACAATGATTCTAAGGGGCATGAAATAAGGCATGGGCCTTATTCCTTAGAGGCCTTTAGTCTCCCACAAGATCACCTGGCAGAGTATTGACTCCAGGGGTTTTTGATGTGTACCAAGTCATTCAAGAGGTGAGTGGCACCCTTGGAGAACGAAGTGCATTCTAAAAGGAATGTTATGAAATATAAACAGAAAGAGGTGAGTGGCACCCTTAGAGCACGTAGAGCATCCTTAAGGGAATGTCACACAAGGAAAACAGATTGAGGCGAGTGGCACCCTTGGAGCACCTAGTGCATCCTGAGGGGTACGTCACGTTGTTAAATAATAAATTAATAAACCTATATGGCCTTAGGACGGATAACATGATAAGAAAAAATTAAAACAATTTCCCTAATAAAAGGTCGCCCAGCCTCGAAAATTAAAATCTAGGTCTAGGTGAAACTTGCGGTAAAGGAAAATTATGTATGTAAAAATATAAATATAAATATAAATAAATAAATAAAAATGATAATTATCATTAATCATGTGTTGAGAAGGGGGTAAGTAATTCTTTTAATTTATAAAAATCTTTTGGGGGATAAAATTTAAAAAGGGAAAAGGGGGAAATAATGGTTTTGTCTCATATGTTAATTAAAAATTTATTAACTAAAAAGGAAAAAGGGAAAATTTTCATTTTCTACACCTGCCAATTTGAGTTTTAAATGAAAAGGGAAAGAGAGAAATCTAAAAGAATTAGGAAACTAGGAAAAAGTGAGAAACATAAAAAGAAAGGGGAAACACGGAAAAAGTAGAAAGTCCAACTTAGTAAAGTATCTAGCATTTAAGAACTTTCTAAAGTAACTCAACTAGTAAATTAGTAAGGGGGGAAAGTCATTAAAACTTGTAAGGGAATATGGGGACACCTAGGAGTGATTCTAGGAATTATTTTATGTGGGTGAGGGAAATAGGGGTAATTATTTAATTAATGAAATTAATTTACGGAGGAATGAACGGGATGGGTGACACATGTACGGGGAGTACTTTTATGAATTAAATTATTAAACATTAAATTAAATGGGATTTTGAGAAAGTAAAGGACTTTGAAACTCTATATAATAGGGGGAGGAGAAGGATGATGGATCTCTTATGTCATGCGTAACGTTACGCTGCAGAATTTTAGACTTGACTGACTTATCTTGTGAGAGTTGGGATACCCAACTCGATGAGGAGTAATAGCTCGGCCTTGCGAGACGAGCTGGGAGCTAGTTGATTCTCTGGTTAGTGTGCGTGGCCCCTTTGTGACTCGGGTGGCTAAGGGAGAAGAAGAGTACCCCTAGCATTGGTTGGGAGGTACCAATGAAGTCTCATCGGTCGGCAAGCGGGAGCTGCACGGAGTGTGTGGGACAACAAATCAAAGTGGGCTACTTGGGATATGGTACGCTTCCTTTATTTCTGCATGGTAGATTATTAGTATACTTTACACTCTTAGTCTGTATGTTTAATTGGGTAAGGAAAATGATTGACTTGCATTTTAATTGATGGCTGATTTTCCCCATAACCTTAAGCTCGTTGTTGATTGATTCCCATGGATTTCAATACCTGCATGTCTTGACTGTCCTATGGTTTAATTGATTTGTGATGATTTACGGTTTATATTTTTTCCTTCATCCCTAACTCATTAGTCCACGCCTGAGCAAATGGCCAGAATCCTAATCTACGGTCGTCACTTCGGTGTTAATAGACCTATGGATATAAATGCCCTGCTTTTTTGTGTGTGGATGATGAGCGTGTTAGCGATTATTTCTGTCTTAGGCGCAAAAGCACCCACGTCTACAAGTTGCTCAGGAAATGCCCAAGTGCAGCGTGGGAGAATCCCTATTTTTTCGGCAGCAAGGCAAGCGAGTGGGCAAAATAGCATTGGCAGCATCCAAGATCTATTTACAAAGTAGATCGACATTCATCGACTTTTTGGAGCTACTGAGTTTCCCAAGGTTTAGCAAAAGAGGGAACACCAATAGTTCAAATCAGATTTGGGTCGTCCGATCCAACCAATACAGGTGGCAGCCTGTCGACGTTTCGGGTATTGGGAGTCAGGAAGCTCTCCGTCCATTGTACTTGAAAGTGTCGATCAACAAAACTCAAAAGCTCCCTTCGAACTAAGCCCAGGATCTCAGCACCAGGTCATATCAAGCGAGCGGGTGAAGGGGGGACAACCCCTTTATAATAGAAAATACTATCTGGGCTATCCATCTGAAGGACGCGCGGCACGCATCCACGTTATGATGTCATTCGGAAATTTGAGCAGTAAGCATTCCTTTCCATTTTACATTTCGAAACCCCAAACCCCGATAGCGCCAAAAGCGTCGAGACTCAGGCCCTAAGTATTACCGGGTTAGTTCAGAGCCGTTAAATCAGTGGGGAACACGTGGTGACCCTTAGTCCCTACCGGCATTTTGCCCATCGTGACTTTAAAGGAGAAAAATACTAATCCTTTCTCATCCGCGAACCCCGAAATGCCAAAAGCACTCTGACAGAGAGGTCAAAGGCGCCTAATTAAGATTCAAGAGAGGGGGCGTTGTGTTCTCCAAGCACTGATTCATGTGATCTAAATCCTGGTGCCAGCTTGAGGATAAATGAAGAAGAGATAAGGTGGTTGAATCCTAGCTTCACTCATTAATTACAGGGTATGGACATCCCGGCTGAAGGTCCACCTGAAATGGTCCTCTGTACTGATTCTTTCCATGGAAGCTGCACCGAGTCTCCAACTCGCCAGGGAAGCCTGCACACGCCAATTCAACATTTAAGGGCTCAGCTACCCCCCTGGCGCGAGCCATAAAGAATTAATGTAGCATATGATAGTAGAATGCAGGCCAGATGTGATTGAGGAGACGTCTCTACTGGGCGAAATGGGGAAGAGCATATGTAGGCATTTTGGCCATTTTTTGTATCTATCGATGATTGAGCTAAGCTCCCGATTGTAAAGTTTTGATGAAGCGCTGGTCGCTCTAGTTAATGTATAAGGCATTTGAGATTTCTTACATTATGGATGTCAGCTTCCCTTCCATTTCTTTGTTTACTGTGTTAGAAACGACTCGGAATTAGAGGATCTAGTCGAGTTGTGGTTGTTATAGGATGATGTAGGTTGGATCACTGTAATAGTCACATTGTTTCTAATCGGTTCTTGTGATGTTCTCAGCACTGAAATGACTTGGAATTGAAGGATTCATTCGAATCACCCCTCAGCTCCTTGAAACTCTGGACCAAGAGGATCTTGGCTTCCGAGTTTTTCATCCTCAAGCTCTTGAAGGCCTGTTACCCAAGGTAGTCTTGCTCACCCTTCTCACCAGTATTCCTTCTTCCACCCTTTAATCATTTACTGACAGAAGTTGGATCAAGACCTCCCTTGCTTTCTACATACCAGGCCCAGTTTACCAATTTAAAGCTATATCTTCTTGATTCTTTACCCATATGATCACCCCATTAGACAAACTGTGACATAAAAACTGATGGGTGTTGGGCTCTGCTCCTGCAAGCAATCCAGGAGTGACTTTCATCGCCAACAGAGCGAAGGATGTTCCTACTAGTCATCTACCCTTGTTGGTTGTCCCTAGTTGAGTGACTACCTTGCACCTTGTTGCAATTGATTACCTCTGCGATTGTTTATCCCTTCCCTCAATGAACTGTGTATTATCATCTACGCATTAAGTTGGCATTTTTAATTCATTTCTTGGCGAATTTCTCCGCGTTATCAATACATTTCCTCCTGAATTTAATTTGTATTTTTTTATTTTATTTTTATATACCTCTGGTCCACCATTTAGCTCTACAATTATCACCTTTAATGGCAAATGTTTACCTTGCAACTTTTCCCTTGGTTTATACTTTTGACTGCTAATTTACCCTTCTTTGGACAACGTTTTTCTATCTTATTACTGAGCCTGGAATCTTC
This sequence comes from Picea mariana, assembly GCA_032191745.1. Lineage (NCBI taxonomy): Eukaryota > Viridiplantae > Streptophyta > Pinopsida > Pinales > Pinaceae > Picea > Picea mariana. The sequence goes on from JASDQU010680521.1 coordinate 71,264, forward strand.
ATGACCGTGTTTCCTCGCTTTTTTGAATGTGATCCCTTATGTTTTTACTCAGAAAATTTTTGAAGGTAAACCCCAGGAAATCTCATTATTAAAACTTAGCCATTGATTGACAATGCATAGGAGCGAATGCTTGGCATATGGTAGAACTCTGCTCCACCATTTTGGCATCAAGCTTCGTCTTTGTTATATCCCTGTGGTTATTATTATTATTATTTATCACCTCGACGTTGATCTTACATATCGATGATTTCACATCTCTGCGTCGTTACATCTATGTGTGTCTTTTTTTATTAGCTGGGCACTCTTATATTCTATAAGTGACAATGATTTAGGTTGTCCATGGATGTGATGTTACCGTATTACCTTGACCGCAATTCTCTAGATCCTGAGCATTAGCGATTTTATTTTATTTCCTTTATAACTTCGATTTTGCAATTATTATGATATGATAGCGATTTTGCATGATAAATCTATTGGTTCAAAGGAAATTTGCATAGTAATTGTTTAAATCTAGTTATGGTTGAGGGACAACGACTTAGATTGATAACGACATCCCGACAATAAATTGATTAAAGAATCACAACATTAAACTTACATTCGATATGTGGTTATGTGAGAGTTATGATGTTCCAGTTGCACTGAAGGGATTATGTTCGAAATGTAATTTCTAGTTTCAATAAATGAATTCACAATACAGAGATTTAATAAGATAGCAGTTTTATTTTACACTTGGCATTGTTTCCGTCCAAAAGGATTTTTGCCTGCATCTCTCCATGTGTCAATTATATTTCGGACTTGCCTCTTATTGCATCCCAGCCATCTAATTGGCCTTTATGCTGAACTTCTTAAGTGCTTTGACCATTCTAAATTGTTGCTAGTACAGATTAATACTCAGCGAATTTCCCTTGAACCTTATTGTTGACAGAATTTTGTGAACGAATTACCCATATTTTTCTTGGGAGCGATTACTTGGTGAGAAATTGCTAAGGTTGACCAATTACTGTAGTTTAGTGGTGTCTAAACTCTCCTTCGAAAGGAATGTTTACCAGGGGTTTTCACAACCACATAGTAATTGCTTGCAGCGATATTAATGGACTGCATTCTGAATTTTTGTACCTCTCGTTGAACAATTAATCATCAGCATTGATAATAGTCCGCCTTAATTCCATTATTATTACTCAGCAGTTTTAAGGTTTAAATGGCCAGCTTATTGTAATTTGATATTGTCAATAAGTGTTACAATTATAGCATTATACTTTATATTGTTGATATTTTTATATTTAGACTTGCTAAATTTTAGATTTATATTCATGTTAAATTAGGATTGTAAATTATTGACTAATGGTACTTTAGACTTGTTAAGTTAGATTGCAATTATGGACTAGATTAGACTTGATTAATACTAGGCTAATAGGGTTGTTAGGCATAAAGATTGTAGGAATAATGGTTGATTACCTTGCACAAGATTATTGGACAAGATTTTAGTAGATGTTTCAACTAAAACCTTTAATAGACTTTACTAGCAGTCATGCGCCTTGCGCCTTGGGTCGAGTTGGAAGGGGTGATTGGTCTTATCGGTACACCATTGGTTTCCTTGTAGGAAGATGACCCCTCTAGTCATTCTCAAAAATTTATTTCGAGTGTTGTCATCTGCATCTTGTTGACCCCTTGCTTGGGGGCGTTGGTGTAGTCTTCTAGTCAGTTATTCGGGTACTAGAGCATTGGATTTTTCTTGAGCCCATGATCGAGATAGGTTAGTTTGTACCAGGTTTATTCATGTGCCTATCACCTGGGGATGGCATGATCCCTGATGAGGGGATCGTGGCGTGCCCTATCGGATAGAGGCGAATGATAACTTGGCCTGAGTCTATGCTTCTCATTGTGGATGTTGTCCTTAACTTGTAGGCATTGTTGTGTCATGTGTTAGGCGAGTAGTCACTTCTTTCTTTTGGGTTTACGTATGCTTGTCCAGTTTCTCGATGTGCCAGTGTGTAGAGTCATTGTCATCAGTTTCCTAATCTGCATGCATTATGTTTGTTGTTAGGTGGTGTGGTTAACTGTGTCGTCGATGCCTTCTTGCCTAAAAAAAAAAAAAAAAATATATATATTGTGTTTTTCGCTTCCCTTGCATTCATAACGATTTGGGGTTGTTACAAACAAACTTTCAAAATCAACATTACTAAAATAAGAAGAAACTCTAACAAGCTCCATGGTGAAATAGAGTGTTGGAAAATTCTTAGAACATTATGGGTTGGAAGAACTTGTTATATTTGTAATACTAATAAGGTTGAAGATGAAGAACACTTTCTCTTAAATTTCCTCTATACACCAGCATTAAATCAGAATTTTAAAATATTTTTTACAATAGCCACCTTCCTAAACTTTCAACTCATCAAAATCATGATGATTTAGGAACATTTCTCTTAAAACTTTTCAAATACAAAAATACAATTTTAATGAAAATTAAATAATTCATTACCTTACTTTAAATTTCAGGAATTATTTAATACAAATTAAATAATTCATTACAATTTCAATGCAAGTGACATGAAACATAACATGCACAACTTATTTATGAGTTGAAAGTTGTTGCAATAATGTTGTACCGGAATGTTATTTCCATGTTTATGAGCACTGAGGGTTGATTGGAAGAACTTCATTATAATATAGGAATTGAGAAATGTTGTCCCTTTCCCCTACCCTTTTTGGCATATACAATACTAATTTAGAGGATTGTTTGTGTTGACGACGGAAGTCACTCCTTGATTGCTTGCAGGAGCAGAGCCTGACACCCATCAGTTTAATGTCACGATTTGTTTATAAAGGCATGATCAGATGGAAGTAAACTCAGAACAATATCGTCTCAACTCTGAAACTAGGCCAGGCATGCATGGGCAAGTGAGGTCTTAGATAAACTTCAAACAGTGAGTTGTAACAAGGGTGAGCAGGGGGGAGACTTGTATGAGAAGAGTGCGAGGGTCTGTCATAAACATCAGGTTCCTAACAGATGGGAGAAGAAAGTGTCCAAACACGAGATCCTCTTATATTCAAACATAGAAGACCAGGGAATACAATAATGCAACGANAGCAAAGGCATCTCAAAACTTTCAATGGATGGCGTCGCCTTAATCAAATCTGACCTGCATTGCTCTGTCATACTCTACCTTAATTCGGCATGGCCCGCGCCAGAGGTAGATGAACCCTTTGAATGTTGACTTGGTGTGTGCAGGTTCTTCTGGCGAGTTGAAGACTAAGCATGGCTTCCCTAAGGAGAAATGGTATAGGGGACCCTCTTGGGCAGACTTTCAGTTGGGACCTCCATACTCTGCAATAAATGAGCGAGGTGAGGTTTGAACCACCCCCCCTTTTCTTCATTAATCTCCAACAGGTACTGGGATTTAGCTCACGTCAAATCGACATCTGGAGCATCACAATGCCTTCCTTCTGAGATTTAGCTCAACACTTCGGGGCCCAAGTGGCTAAATGAAAAACATAAGCACCCCTCCTCCAGGCCTGTTCTCTTATGACTAGGCACCAGAACCATGGGCCTAATCCTATTGAAAATTCAGGTTTCGAGGTTTCGAAATGCATGAAACGAGAGGTGCCTACTCCTCAAAAACCCGATCTGTGATATGCCGACAGGCTTGCCACCTGTCCCAATGAGATAGAACGGTCTAGATTAGTTTTGACCCATGGCTCTTCCCCTTGCTAAACCCTGGGCAATTGGTCAGCCCCGAAAACCCGATGGTTGTCGATCCTCTTCTATGGATGGATCTCAGTTGCCAATGGAAAAACTTCACCCACTCGCTTGACTTGCTGCTAAAAATGGGATTATCTCATGTTACGCTCGGGTGCTTCCCATGCAAACTGCAGGCCTGGGTATGCCTAATCCCGAGATAAGAAATATCGCTAACGTTAGGCTCCATGGGGGATAGAGTCATCCTTGCGATGCTCTAAGAACTCCTTCCACAGCTTCAGTGCCTTTCTATTGGGATATGGAGTCACTTATTAAGCCGAAAACATGTAAAAATAAAATACACAAAGGAAAAAAGGACAATATTTACAAATAGAGGAGTCGTCTAAGGCTCAAATAAAACATTTTTTCAGAAAATGCCCATTCACTGGGTTGTTGAAAACCTCTTCACCCTCCAGATCCTGCAACCCATATGTGTTGTTGGAGAAAATCTCAGAGATTTTAAAGGGAACGATCTAGAGGGCGTCGAACTTGTTGTTCTTTCCTTTATCCTATCTCGGTGCGTCCCACTTAAATACCAAATCCTCGATCTCGAAATCCTTTTTTCTGACCTTCCTGTCAAAAGCCTGTTTGATCTTCTGCTGACGACTGTAAGCTGTGTCCCTCACTTGTTCTCTGATCTACTTCACTTCCACTATCTGATGAATTGTTCTGATCATATGATCTGGTTCTCCCTCGTAGTATTTAAAGAACTTCGCCATAGGTAAGGCGAGCTGAGTAGGGAAAACCGCCTCTGCTCCGTAGACTAGTTGAAACAGCGAAGTGCCCAGAGACTTCTTCGTTGTGACATGATCAGCCCACAGAGAAAATTTCAACTTTGAATCCCAGGCCCTTTTTTTGTCCTCCAATATTCTGTTAATGATCCTTATCAGGCTTTTGTTGGAGGACTCTGCTAAACCATTGCCTTGGGGATAGTAGGGGGTGGAGTGAACTAGTGAGATCTGGAACTGTTCGCAGAACTTAATTAGAGGCTCAGACCTGAAAGAAGCAGCATTATCGGTGATGATCCTACTGGGACAGCCAAATCTGGCTATGATATCCTCCAGGAAGCTGATAATTACTTTGTGTGATGCACTTCTGGTGGGGACAGCCTCTATCCACTTGGTGAAATGATCTATTGCTGTCAGAATCCATCTATGTTGACCACTTGAGGGGGGATGAACTTCTCTAATGAAGTCCAACCCCCACTGCTGAAAAGGTGTTGGAGATACTATAGGCTTCAATGGCAGCGATTTGAGTTGTTTCTTTCCTGAGAACCTTTGACATTTGGTGCAAGCTATGATCTCCCTGCAAACATCGGGGAATAAAGTGGGCCAGTAATACCCAGCTCAGAGTATCTTGTGGGTTGTGGTCTTCCAGAAATGATGACCTCCACAAAGGCCATTATGAAAATCAAACGTAACCTTCTGGGCCTCCTGCGAGTCCAGGCATCTCAGAAATACCCCTAGGGGGTCTTTCCAGTATAAGGTTTGGTCAATGAGGCAATACCTGACCGCCTTGAGCTTTAGAGCCCTCGGTTTGGTTTTTCCCATTCCATCGGGGGGCTTCAACTCCTATAGAAAATAAAGAATGTCACAATACCAGGCACATTCTGCCAGTGATAAGCCATCTTGAGAGCATTGGCTGGGTGATTCAGCTTGCTGAGATCCTGGGCGAGTATTGATGAAACTAACTCCCAAGGCTTCGCAGTTGGATTCATCCAGTAGCTTGGCTAAACCTTGCCCCTTAACCAACTTGGTGGGTTTTATCTCTAAGTCAAATTCCAAAATTTTAGCGATCCATCAGCCTCTTTTCCCATCTATGTCGGGTTGCATAAGGATGTCTTTCACGGAAGCTGAAGGAACGTATGTTGTTACTTTTGAATGCAAGACATAGACTCTGAAAGATTTAAGAGCTTTCACTAAGGCATAGGCCTTCTTCTCCATGATTTCATACCTTCCATCTGTGTCTCTTAACGCCCTGCTGAAGAAGGCGATGGGCTACTCACGCCCTTCCTCATTTTTCTGCAGTAAGACCGTCGCCATTGTATCACAGCAAGCAAAATAAAAAATCAGGAAATCCTTGGAATAATCAGGACTTATTAGCACAGGTGCCTCAGTCAATGCCTTTTTTATTCGGTCAAAAGATGCACGGGGCTCAGCAGTCCATCTCACTTCATTTCCCTTTCTGAGCATTGTTGTGATGTGTTTTACTAGTTCAACAAAATTTGAGACGAATCTCCTCAGGAAGTTAATCTTTCCTAGAAATGCCTGGACCTCTTTTTTAGACCTAGGAAGTGACAAGGTTTGAATCGCTTCCACTCTGCTAGGATCAATTCTTACTCCTTCCGCTAATACTATATGACCTAGCAGCTTGCCCTCCATCATAGCGAACAGGGACTTCTTGGGATTTAGGGAAAGACCAAATCTTCGGCACTTCGAGAAAACTTTCCTTAAGTGACAGCGGTGCTCTTTATCAGACCTGGAGAAGAACATGATGTCATCTAGGTAGATCACTACGAACTAGTCTTTTTCTCCGATGAAGGCTATATCCATGGCTCACTGAAATGTTGCTCCTGCATTCATCAACCCAAATGGCATTTTGGCATACATGAATGTGCCCCAAGGAGTGGTGAAGGCTATTTTTTCTCTGTCTTCAGGCATGACCGATATCTGATTAGAGTCAGAAAACCCGTCGATCATACATATCCTAGATGCACCAGTTACCCTTTGCATTATGTGTTCCACCTTAGGTAGGGGGTAATTGTCCTTCTTCGAGCTTCTATTCAGATTCCTGAAATCGACACAAAGCCTGATTTCTCCGCTTTTCTTCCTTACTGGAACCAAATTGGCCACCCATTCGGAATATCTCAAGGGGACAATGATCTGTACATCTAATAGCTTCTTGACTTCCTTTTCCATGACCGACAGCAACATGGGATTTATCTGTCTCAGCTTTTGCCTGAATGGCTTAGATTCTTCCTTCAACGAGATTTTGTGTTCAATGGAAGATGTGTCATATGTATTGAGGTCTTTGTAGGTCCAAGAGAACACATCGGCAAAATCTCTCAACAACTCCATGTACTCGTCCCTCTGTTCACTGGTCAGGCTGCTTGATAATCTGACAAACTTGGGCTCTTCCCGTGTGACAATGTTGCATTCGGTTGTATCGGCATCTTCATTCGAGACCTTTCCCTTTACTGCCACATCGTTCCCATAGAACAGTCTCTCTAGAGGGACTAGTCCTCTTGGGATGTGATTTCTAGGCAGCTGGATAATCCGATGATTAGCAATTTTGTTTAAAATCCCCTCAAGGTGAGGGTCACCTTCTGGATCGGGATCTTGATCAATGTGTACCATAGAAAATTCATCAACTGATTTGAGAAACCTTTCGAGTTCCGAATCATCCTCGAACACCTTCCAATGCTTGACATTTTCTGGCACCGAGGGCCTATATCTTATATCAACATCATTTTTTACCATAGGCGGCAGAGGAAATTTGAGCAAACTAGCTGAGACAACTAAATAATCGTCCAAAGTATTTTCTCCCCTTGGAATGAAAGAAATGTTAAAATCCAAGAAGAAATTATCAATAAGGTCCCATACTTCATTCCGATAATTTTTGAGCCAGGGATTATTGGCACGATAAGCATTCCTTACCTGTTGAATAATCAACTCAACATCTCTGAATATTGCTATCTCTTTAATTCCCATTTCCTTTGCAGCCCTCATACCCAGAACAAGAGCTTTATACTCTGCCACGTTGTTGGTGGATTCAAATTCCAGCTTGTATGACAGGGACACGACTTCTTGACAAGGTGATATGAAAACCACTCCAGCGCCAGCGCCTTTGCTAGAAGAAGCTCCATCAAAAAACATCTTCCACATAGAGGAGCTTTGAGGGGAAATTGGATGATCAGGGTTGGGATGTTTTCTGATTAGTAAAGAGCTTTCATAGGCATCGGTAAGCTGCAACAAACTAGACCCCAAGTTGGTGTCAAGTGCAAAGATGGGGTGATTGGTAGGGTCTGCTTCATCACTAACAATATAGGCTAGCTGGGCTTCTCTGTATAATATCCTTTGTTCCCCTCCGAAGACCGGAATGGTGGCGTATGTGAGATCCATATGTACTGTCCCTCCAAGCTTTTTAATCCATGATCTAGACAATAGCATACCAAATTTGGGGGGAACGTCAGCTTCCACAATATCCATGAACACACTTTTCATGGGCAGCTGAAACAGGGAAACCACCAGGTCTTTGATGACTCCTAGACACTGCACTCTCCTTGAATCAAAAGAATATAAATCATGATAAGTTCTTGTCACCTCCAGTCCCAATTCTTCCATGACTATTTTTGGCATAAGGTTATGGGAAGCCCCTGAATCCATGAGGCAGTTATGCAACACTTTATCATGTATGTTTAGGGATGTGTAGAAGGGGGGGGATGAGTCATCTATGTATTCTACCATGGGGCCTAATATGATGGTTGGCTTCTCATCTTGAAGGTTTACTGAGTCAGAGGGGGGCTGGGGGGACTTGGATTGTAGCAGCTTGGAGAGGGATCTTTTAAAATCTTCGTTTTTAACTAGCTCTGAGAGGGGGACGGGGATCCTGATATTTTGAATTTCATGCTCAAAATTAAAGGATGGAATGGGCTTAGGAGCTTCCCTTACCTTGGTGACGGGTTCTTTGACTGCTGGAAAAGCGCTCTGAGATCTTTTATCTTTAGTAGCGGCTGCTGCAGATATAGTAGGTATTTATGCTATGAGGGGATGGTCTAGGTCATCAAAGTCTCCTTCTTTCCTTCTCGACCTGAGATTATATCTGTTATAAGTGTGACTGGCTCTTTGCTCTTTCCCCAACTCATGAATTTGAGCGCTCATCAAGGATTCTTCATATGCAGACTGCGTCAAATGGGGAAAAGGGGGAGTTTCTTCAATATAGTGAATTTTAGGGTCAAACTCGTCTATCTCCTCTCTTTCCTCATGATCAACTAGGTTTTTTTGGAGGGGGGTTTGAACCCTTTGATCTTCTCTGTCTTTTCCCCTTTGTTCCCTCAAGAAAACCTAAGGCATATTGTTAGTAGGTCGTCTGAAACCTCTATTATCAATGTTCTGGGGATTTCTGTACATGGGCTTCCCCTCTAATTCCCACCTTTCAATCCTGGCAGAAAGCGATTTTAGTGCTCTAGCTGTCTCATCTGTCTGATGGGGTAGGGGAGAGGAACTGGATGAGGAAGATTCAGGCCTGTTCTTGGATGTATTTCTATCACCTGCATTCCTGAGTCGGTTGACAGCCATTATGTGAGATTCTACCTCCATGGTCGCATCCTGCATGTGGGCCAGCGTAGCAGCTCTTCTCTCCCTTAGCAGTAGGCAGAAATCAGGATCAAAAGCATTGGAGTAAGTGATCTTTGCAGAGGCTTCGGAGGGTTTTATCTCAGCAGGGATTTTGTTGTACATTTTATTAAATCTCTTGGAGAAGTCGAAGACAGACTCTCCTTCCTTTCTCTTCAATGACCCAAACTCTGTCATGTAATACATGAAACCTTTTTTATCTCCCCACTGTCTCAAAAAGGTACTATCTAAAGCTTCGATCCCATCAATAGATCCAGGACACAGGGCCTTGAACCATTTTCTAGCCTCTCCTTAGAGACTATGGACAAAAATTCTCATCCATATGTCTACGTGCATGATAACATTATCATCCATGAAAGTATAAAAGACTGCTAGGTGTTCTTCAGCAGCTATGTCCCCCTCACCTGTAAACTTGGGCAGCTGCTTTAGGTATCCATCTGATGTGAGGGCATTAAGAAGTTGTGGTAAGACAAGAGGAGCATACCTAGCGGCTATGATGGCCTCCATTGCAGTCATAGGGGGATTTTCTCTGGCCATATGGATATTATGTAAAGGGGAACTCGGAGGAGAAGGAACTCGGAACGTGGATACTAGGGATGAGTTCTTAATGGGAGTGGGAAACAAGAGAGGATTTAAGGAGAAAGATAATGAGCTCATGTCCACAGGTGCTCCTCCTTGTGCCGGAGTGGGGAAATCTTCTGTGGTCCTGGGTCTATGCCAAGGTACAGCTTCAGAGGAGAGGGGAGTGACAAGGATTTCTCCCTCCAATCCCAAACCAGGAGGGGAAAACTCAGCAGGAACACTCCCAAAATTTAGGAAACGGGAAACTTCTGAAGGAGGTCTATTAAGAAACTGAGGAGGAGAAAATAGAGTTCTTACAAAAGGAGATGGAAGATTACCTATTTCGGCGGTGGAAGCTTCTTCTTTAGGGGCCTTTCCTTTTCTGAGAACCACCTTAGGATCGGTTTCAGGTGATCAGAATCTGGACCAGGGGTCTAAAATTTGCTCAAAATTCAAAGTGCTCAGAATGCAACGAAAATGGTACCATTGCATCTGTCTCGTTCTCCTGATTCCGGCGGTATATTTATTTTCGCAAACGGAGTCCGGATGGAGAAGTTATCGCGATCTGTTCGCCGAGACAAACATGTAAAAAATTTGATGCTGACTGGGCAGGCCGTACTGCTGATGTGGCAGGGCCGTACTGCTAACGTGGCATGTCTGTACAGGACACATGGCGGCTCCTGGGCGTGACACATGTCATGCATTTTTGGACTTTTCGGCATATAATTTGGCCAATCCTGAGGTGACACGTGTCACCACTGGAAGGGTGACATGTGGCACCTGCTGACGTCAGCATCCTGCGTGGCCTGGTGACATGGCAGCTGAGTTGGTAGTTTGATGACGTGACGACCCTGTTGACGTGGCAAGTTCTGATTGGTTGTCCATGGGCGAATTATATGTAGACACGTGGCATTAATTGGGTGAATGAATGGGTGCCACGTGGCCCAATCAAGGGCTGCCACGTGGCACCCCGCTATTTGTCATTTGGTTTTGGGTTTCAAAAATATTTGGGGGTCGACCGAATTCAAACCGGCGACCTCCCCTAGTGACAGAGTCTTCACAATACTTCCGTGACCACTACGCCGTGTTTCGGACCTTCTATGTAAACGCAATAAAATTTATTTGAATTAAAACCTATGCTATAGTCGGCGGGGTTAGGGCCGGGGCTTAGCCCCAGCCCCCGGTCACACCCGCCTGGACATATGACCATGGTACAATTCAAAGGCGCGCGAAGTGTGGTTTTTAAACCACGGAGGTATTATGTTTAAACATTCGACCAGATGTAAATATATATGCGCGGGAGAGTTGTATGTATAGCCCGCGGTCTTGTGCATATTCACATGACCCTGTGACCAGGGTATAAAATGCGCAGGAGTGGTGGTTGTGACCCCCGGTTCTATTACATACGTATGTGACCATTGTTTAATCGATTGGCGTGTGTTTCGGGTCGTTTAACACACGGTGTTATGCGTGGTTTGCATATGACCAATAAACATTTGTATATGGCGCATTTTTAATTTCATTTTGGGTTTTTATTTTATGTTTAAACGGTTGCAGCCACCAACCCGACATGTGTCAAGCACACAGTGAATTGTTTAAACAGGTAGCCTTTTTTGCACGCGGGATGTGGCCACATGGCCCCATGCACCCAACACCTCCGTCCACGGGGGCTTTATTTTCGTTAACTAATCGACAATTTGCACCATTTTCGGGAACACGCGTGGAGGCTAGGTTTTTTGACCGAAAACGCTCAGAGCTAGGTTGAATTTCCCACAGGTGCAATATGGCGAGCCTGTAACAGAGCTTGGAAAAAGGAAAAATGGCAGCAAGCATAACTTGATGAGTTTTTGACCAAATCAGGTGCTGAAAAATCCTAGCTAGGGGTTTTTGGACGTTCTGAGTCCATTGGTGATGTTTTCATAGGCATTTGAAGACTCCTTATGCAGGTTTTTAACCATTGAATCTTGAGGAAGCTCTAGGGAGCCTTAAAGCCCTCATTGTTTGAGGCATTGCTCTGATGAGCACATATCCATTTCCTGAGACTGAATAGTCATTCTTGACTGTTTATTATGCTCTGAACACATTGGGATAGGTTTCAGATCCATTGGAGGACTTCTACAGGTGTTTTCATCCCATTGAATCTCAGGGAAGCTTGGAGGTCACATGTAGAAGAGGTCATTGCTGGAAGAGCCATTGTCCATTTGCAGAGTTTTAACAGTCATTTTTGGGGTTTTTATGTATTCTGAATCCAATGGTACAGTCTGTAAATCCATTGGAGTTGAGCAGCATATTGTAAAGAGCATTTGACAAACTAATCCCAAAGAGCCAAGTCCATTGAAGGAGGCTCAAGGAGATGTAGCCCGGAGAGGGGTGAACTCCTTTATCATTTTGGTGTTGCTGTGTTTTTGATGTGTTATTTGCTGCATGTTATACTACTGTGTATTTGTTTATAACACATATTTAATCTTTTAAAAGATCATTTCCCCAGCATACACATTCTAAAGGAAGAAGCATAAACTAAACACATGAATCATCTTGCACATTTTAACACATGAAGCAAGGTCATGTTAAGGTTTAATTTAATGAGGTAGAGGGTGCTTGCATAGCATAACAAGTCAGCCTTCTATTTTCAGATCAGATGGTATCAGAGCATAGTTTATTTTTCTCATGTATTTGCCAATAATAGCTTGAGTTTTAGCTGTTGGTATTTGTGCAAGTATTGTGTTGAAGTTTGTTATCTTGCAAATATGGAGGATGATTTAAGCATTGATAGTTCTCCTACATCTTCCAAATCTAAGTTCTTTGACAAAGAAATGTTTAATGCATTACTAACCATGAAGGATATGGTACAAGAGTTGTGGAAAGATAGGGAAGTGAGCATTGTCCTTCAACAGCAGTTGATGGCCATGAAGGAGGAGAAAGACCAACTTCTTGCAAAGTTGCAGGAGA